>VYZT01018633.1:3463-23843 GCA_013400735.1 Pomatostomus ruficeps | reverse complement strand
CGCGGAGCGGGACGGACAGGGGCGGGGGGACACCGGGAGACCCGACCATGATAGGGGACACTGGCAGGGGGTCACGCACACCTCGGAGTCAGAATGCGGGGAGGCGGCACGGGGGGTCTCACATCGCGAGGAAGCGACCGGGGCGGGGGGGCGCGCAGCTGGGAAGGTCACAGCTACAAGGGGATGTCACTGGAGGGGGGGGGTCGCGTCGGAGGACGAATGAGGTGTCAGAGCTGCGGGTTACACCCAGAGGACCTCACACGTGGGGGCGTCACATCTCGGGGAAGAGGTCTCACTGGGAGGGGTCCACGCGAGAAGGTCGCAGCTGTGGGTCACAGCCAGGAGACCGCACACCTGGGGGTATCACACTGAAGGGCGGTCACACTTGGGGAGGCCACAGGAGGAAGTCACATCTGGGAATAACATCGGGAAGGGATCATATCTGGGGAGATCATACCTGTGGGACATCACATCAGGGTGCTCTTAAGGGTGTGGAGGGGTGCATAGTAGGGCAGCTCCAAGAGCAAGGTCACCCCTGAGTGTCCCTGGGGCGGTGGCAGTGGTGCTGGGGGTCCAGCAGACAGCAAGGTTTGGGGGCACGAACAAGATGGGCTGGCTCTGACCCCCAGCTTGGGGACAAGCAGGGGATGTTGGGGAATCCACCCCGAGGACCCCAAAGCCAGGCTCGCAGGGAGCAGAGAAATGCCACCAGGGCTCAGACAGATGCTGCCAGTTTGCCGCTTTTGGGGAAACTGGCAGTGTCGGAGAGACATCCCTCTGCCTCCCCGCTCCCAGGGATAGAGATGGGATCTCCCATAGCCGGGCCCACAGATTCCTGCAGGTTCTGGGGCCATTGGATCCAGCCGCAGGGCCAGGGGTCGCAGTTCCTGCAGTCCGGCACGGTGTCCAGCATCCCTGGGGTGCCCAATGCTGGGGTACACCTGATGCAAAGGCTGGGGGTCTGCCAAACCCAACGCAGCTCACCCTGTGCACAGCCCCACTCACGCCACACTCCGCACACAACCTCACTCATCCCGCTCACCTCACTCAGCCCCGCTCACCCCGCACAGATAGCCCTGCTAACCCCGCACAGACAGCCCCGGTCACCCCGCACAGCCAGCCTTGCTAACCCCGCACAGACAGCCCCGGTCACCCCGCACAGCCAGCCTTGCTAACCCCGCACAGCCAGCCCTGCTAACCCCACTCAGCCCCGCTCACTCCGTACAGCCCCGCTCGCCCCGCACATCCCGCACAGACAGCCCCGCTCACCCCGCACAGCCCCGCTCGGCCCGCACATCCCGCACAGACAGCCCCGCGCACCCCGCACAGCCCCGCTCGCCCCGCACAGCCCCTCCCGTGCCCCAAAGCTGAACCCGGCCCGGGCTCCGGGCGCGGCTCTGGGGCGCGGCGCCCCCTGACGGCTCCAGCCGGGACCTGCGGACTCGGTGCCCGGTGCCCCCGGGGCGGGGCGGAGTTCGGGGGCCCTTCCCGCTCCTCCGGGAGAGCTCATCCCCCCGGGACAGCACCGCCGGGTTATACCTGGGCAGTGCCAATGTTCCCACTCATGTTCTTCCCCGAATTACCCGTATCCATCCTTTTCCCACTTTCGCTTCCTCTCTACAACATCCCATAATAAACTCTGTGCAGTCCTCCATATCCCAAACGTTCCATTCTTCCAGACAGCTATAGACCCTCTCTCTCCAACGGTGCTTTCACACCAGGGCCCTGGGCTGAGGCTCTACCTGGACAGGGTGTGTCTTCCTCTGAGTCTCTCATTTGGGTCCCCACCTGCCCTCGTGCCTCTGTGCTCCCCAAGGCTTGTGTGGATGGGACTTGTGTGGGGTGGGTTGGTCCTGAAAGGGGCCCAGCCAGGCACTGTTTGAGTTTCCCTTCCCACCAGTGTCTCCCCATTCTCTCTCCCAGGTGGGCAGAGGAGCTTTATCGCACATCCCACAAGTGGGATAGTTCCTGGCACCAGGAACTGGCTTTAATTGACTCAAGTGACAGCAGTACTGTGGGCTTCCAAAAGCGACATCACCCCCTCTGCTGTCACCCCATCGAGGTCTTCC
Organism: Pomatostomus ruficeps; assembly: GCA_013400735.1. Lineage (NCBI taxonomy): Eukaryota > Metazoa > Chordata > Aves > Passeriformes > Timaliidae > Pomatostomus > Pomatostomus ruficeps. The sequence continues at coordinate 21,774 of VYZT01018633.1, read as the reverse complement.
CACAGCCCAGGCTGGGAGCCCACCTTCTCCATGCTCTGTCCCCTTCTCCCTTCTGTGGAGGCTGGACACATCAAGGAGGTGTCTCTCCTGCCACCAGCTCCCCTCAAGTGCAGTGCAAATTCTGTCCCCAAGTCCACATACATTCATTAGCTTGAAAACTGGCTCCTTGCGTGTCAAGAAGTGGAACAGGAACAGGTTTTTTGGCCACCACCATCCGGGTACATTTAAGGAGCTCTGATGTCAAGGGACACCCATGGACACCTCAGCTGGGTAGTGCACAAGCAGGATCCCACTGTGCCGAAAGGTCTCGTTGGTGAAACTTAAGCATTAGCACAGCTCAGGTGCTGGGCACAACTCAGGTGATGGACACAGCATTTCTCCTGTTGATGCTGCACTTATTTAATGGAATTTGTGAGGGCAGGGGCTCACTCCACCCTGATGAGGGGGACACAGACCTTGTTGCTGTGAATTACTCCAGTGCCAGGGATGGTCTCACCCACAGAAGGATGTACAAAGCCACCATTATACTGCAGGGAAAATGGCTGTGGAGTGACCAATCTACCAAGAGCCCTGAAGATGCAGGTGCTCATGGAGAGGATCAGACAGCTCCTCACTTGTGCTACAAGCAACAGGGGCTTGCAAATCCAGGGAGCCAGAGGCACAGCTCGCTGGAACAGTGCCTGTGCCTGCAGCACTCAGCATATGGATGGACTTTTCAGTGTCAGGCAGCCCAAAATGCAGCACAGAAACCCAAGGACATGAGGAATTACAGAGGTGTTTTGAGCAGACGCTGCAGAGGATGGCTGGTGCAGCTGTAGCAGATCCAAGATAGATGCTGCCATTCCCAAGGGCTTGCCCCCATCAGGAGAGATAGAACCACAACTGCCAATAGAAGAGTTCCGACATGCACAAGGGGGTGCAGAATAAATCCTCAACAGAAACACAGAGAAAAACGGGTGCTGGGCTCGGAGTGAGGCTGACAGTGCAAACATAATGGAAACCCAGAGCACAGCCCTGAGCTGGCAGCTTGGCTGCGGATCAGAAACCACCTGAAGCTGCTCGTTCATTCATTTTCAGTCACTGCTAGCACTTCAGGGACACTATTCCCATTGGAGGGCCAAGAGAGAGATCCTGGAACAGTTGCCGGAAGTAATTTGTTGAGGATTAGGCTGGAAAGCTGTTCATGGAGGAACAGCAGAGCTGCAGAGCACATCAGTGCTGAGGGAGCCAGGGAGGTGTTCTCTGTGCCAAGAATACAGGCAAAGTCCTGTGGCATAAGAGAGACAGGATCTCAGAGGCAAGGAAGGGATGAGTTGGATGGGCCACTCCACACCACCTCCCTGCAAGGGAGACTCACCCCTCATCCTACTCAATGCCCACAGGGAGATGCCAGGGAAGGCAGGAACAGTGGAGGGAAAGGTCCATATGACCATAGTCCCAAGTGAATCCAGCTGGAGGTTCCCTCTCCCCACTCAAGAGAAGCAGATATGTCAGTGGTGATTGCTCCAAACACTTGTCTCCACGCCAACAGCCATTAAGAGTGGCTTTTGGACAGCTAACACAGGCTGCAATCCCATGTGAACAAGGATGGGAAGATGCTGCCCCATGGTCTTTCCAGGGACAGGACTCCTGCCCCCACTCTGGGGCAAGTTCATATCAGCAAACAGGGAGATGATGTTGGGAGGAAGGGGAACTGTGCCATGACTTGCAGAAGCTGAGGCAGGGCACTCAGAAAGGCATTGGATGGGGGTGGAAAATTGGGAAGAGCTGTGCCCTGTGACCAAAAAAGGCAAAATGGGACAGGAGAAAGAAAACAAAGGAAAAGGAGAGGTGACCAAGGAGAAGGAGAGGCAATCCTTCCCTTTTGAATCCATCTGTGGTGAAAAATTGGACATTATAAAGGCTCAGTATTTCCAGCAGCAGTAGGAAAAGTGGCCTATCCCTCATCTACAGCTTGTCTGGTCTCTCATTCCCAATCCCATGTCCAGAGCCAGAAGAGCATCACGGCACTCACAAGTACATGAGCAGAGGGAACAAGATCTCCCAGGCAGTGGCAGAGTGGGACAGGAACTCCCCAGAGAAACACAAACCACCTAAAAGGAATCACAGGCTCTCTCCACCTCCTCATGCCTCCAGCAGCAACCTGACAACACGCTCAGGCACAAGCTGCCACTGCCAATGCTCTGCACAGGAAAATTTCCTACAGGAAGAAGAAAACATATGATGGGGATGATCTGTGTTCTCTGTCTTTATGTAAGGAACAGGTTGAAAAACATCTCTCATGTTTTTCACAGATGTGCATCTCTAATCTGTTATGCTGCCTGAAGAAAAACTGTGCATTAGATGTTGATATTCAGCTTGACCTTTCTGGATTTCTACGGTCACATTAAGTCATGGGAAACCCACCTTTACCACCTTCCCAAAAGCTGATCCTCTCATTCTCAGATCTGGGAAGCTTGAAGCAACCCAGAATCGTACACCTCCAAGACAAGTTTCACTTTCACACATTGTAGAAATCCTGCCAACTGTTGTGAAAGTCAGATGATTTTATTTTTAAAAGTACAAGAACTTGTGAATAAATTATAGACAAGTCAGATTCCGTCAGTCCTTTCTGATACTCTGTGTTACTCCAGAAAATGATTTTGACAGATGAGAGAGAAAGGGAAGCATCTCCAGCCTACACAGCACCAGGGTTCACTTAAAAACCTGCTCGAACCAAAGCAGTGAGGGATATTCAATCAAATCAAAGCAATCATTCCAGTGCAGGAACAGGGCACACAGACACTTATTTCTTGACTGATCCAATGAAGTGGGATTTTGCTCAGGTCAGCTTTACTCTGCCATGCACTGAAATATTGGCATTAACTGCAAAGAATGTGGGCTGCACCTTGGGAGGACAATGAGCATTAATGAAACAGCAGCAGGGAGTGAGAGGCAAAGCAGCCCAGAACTTCCCTTTCCTGCCAGGAGTGTTCCTCTGCTACTCTAACCCTGTGGCTAAAATTAAAATATATTGATCCAACAAAACAACATCCAGTAGTGATTTAATTACCTTTAAACCCTGTGGTGCAAATAAAACACTCCTTCCCTCCCCACACACCAGGTAGGGGCAGGACAAATCTCTGTAGGACACGGTCCTGCTGCAGCTCCTTCTGCCCAGAGCTGGCAGCTCCACTGTGCCCACATCCTAAACCCCTGTCTTGGTGCACATCCCAGAGTTCTTCCCAAAATCCCCTCCTGGTGCACACCCCAACAGCCTTCTCCAACATTCTACTTTGTGCACGTCCCAGGGTCCTTCTTAAACACTCCTCCTGGTGCACACCCCTATATCCCAGCATCCTTCACAAGGGAAGGATGCAACTCCTGGTGCACATCCCTAGTCCTGGGATGGGGCCAAGCTAAAGCGCCATTTGAGGTGTTCTGCCAAGTCCCCAGTTTGGAGTTATCACAGCCCAAATCTTCCTCCATTGAGACCAAAACGCATTCCTGCAGTCTGACTTTGGTGGGAAGCTGTTCCAGTCACGTGAATGACTCATCTCGAGGTTTTCTTTTTCTGTTACATTTACACTGGAATTTCAAATGGATGTTGATTTGCATCGTGCAGGCTCTGTCAACTGCCCACAGCCTTTTCCTCCACCAAGCTATCATTCCTGCCATTCCCTTTGGTTTGCACAGCTCATTTAATTCGACCCTGGAAGGCCCTGAGGGCCTTTGGGCTAACTCCTGCCCCCATGCAGCCCAAAGCACCAGCTAGGCTGCCAGATTCAGCCTCAGACAGATGCCCATTCAGCCGGAAGTTCAGCTGGCTCTCAAAAACCCATCATAGCTCCAGTCAGCTCAAAGGAAGCAGCTGACAAAACCCCAGAGAAACCAGCTATGCTGCTGTAGCTGGTGTAGCCAGGGCTGGGGGGCTGCCAGCCATGCACAGGCCCCCAGTCTCACTGCTAGACCCACTCTGGGACCCCCAAGAATCTGTAGCAATTCCTAGGCTGTGCCTGCTGCAGGCTCCTCCTGCCTTCCCCCTTCAGGTCAGGGCTCCCCTGTCTCCTTAACTCGTGCCCACCCATCCCAAGCTCTTGCACACCCACAGCAGTCCTTCCTCTCACTTCTCCTGCTGAGTTTCCCTGTATGGGTACCCCTCCAGTGAGAACTGTAGAGACACCTCCATGCAGTGAACTCCTCCTGGCTCCAGGGAGGGCACTGGTCTCCCCTCCTGCCTGTCCCCAGTGCCCATCTCCTGTTCCATCTCCCCACCTGTGCATGCCTGGTGAATGTACAACCACACTCCAGCCATGGAATCACAGACTCATGGAACGGTTTGGGTTGGAAGAGATCCCAAAGCCCATCTCATTCCAATCTCCTGCCATGGGCAGGGAGACCTGCCACTATTCCAGTTTGCTCCAAGTCCTGTCCAACCTGGCCTTGGACACTTCCAGGGATGAGGCAGCCACAGCTTCTCTGGACAACCTGTGCCAAGGCCTCACCACCCTCACTGGGAAGAATTTCTTCCTAATATCCCACCTAACCCTGCCCTCTGGCAGTGGGAAGCCATTCCCCCCTGTCCTGGCACTCCAGGCCCTTGCAAATGGTCTCTCTCCATCTTCCTTGTCAGCTCCATTCAGGTATTGAAAGGCCACAATTAGGTCACCCCAAAGCCTTCTCTTTTCCAGGCTGAACAATCCCAATTCTCTCAGCCTTTCCTCATGGGAAAGGTTTACCATCCCTCTAATCAACTTGGTGATCTCCAGTTCCAGCTGTGCACACCTGCTGGAAGCACAACCTTCTCTCCAGGCTGGCTCCTTAGCAGGCTCGGAGCACAAATGCCAGTTGTGACTAAAAGATCAGTGACATTTTCATATGTGCACATGTATATGGAAATTTGCTAGTTTAATTTATAAAAGGGCAAATTCAAAGAGCATTTGCTGAGGGGTCTCTTCAAACCAGCTTTTACCAGCGCCACTTTATTTTGTCAGGCCAAGGAGGCTGCGAGCACGACAGTGAAGAACTGCAAACAGTCTCTTTGGAAGAATTGCTTGCTTGGTTCAAGTAATTTTTAATTTTAAAATTTTCCTCTCTCTCTGGAGTTTTAAGTAGCAAGATAATATAATTATGTAAATTTATATAATTATATAAATCTTAGTGCATCTCACACTCAGTACACTAAATCCTGCTACATAACTGGGCAACAAGTCAGGAACCCAACCTCATCAGAAAACTCCACTCTAACAGGATCTGCCATTGGCATAATCTCAATCAAAAAGGTGTTTTGTTACTTTATTGATAAAAAAATTATTCTCGTAACCTTTTAACTCCATCCCGTGAAGCATTTCAGAGAGATGCAGTTCAGCTATTGGTGATTAGCACCACAAAAACACCCTGAAAGTTGTGATAAACATACAAGGCCACAATGTGAATAATGATTAAAATAAAGAGATAACGAGTGCTACATACTCCCTGAATTCCTTTCATCCTGGGTCAGTCATTATAGACCATGACAGAACACAGAGACCAGTTCTGCTGCTCCAGCACCAGATGTGGTACCTCAGAGTCATCACATCAGCACCAGGCACATGCCCCAGCTCCAGGCCAAGGACACTGTTCTGCTGCACAGGCCACACTTCCAACACATCCTGGCAGCCTCCTCCATCAAAATGAGGGGCAACAGGCAAGGAAGGTGAACCTTAGAATTGAAACTGCCTGATAGACTCAAGCTGCCAGACAGATATAGGAATTACAGCAATGGTCAAGGAAGAACAAACTCTGAGAGTTGCTGACTCCTTTTTGGAGTTTGTTTTCTCATTGGAGACTGGGGCAGCCTCAAAATGGCAAGAAGGGAGTGAGGAAGACAATGGAGCACCAGGGAGTAAGGGGATGTTCTAATAACCACACACATGGCTGCAATCATGACTCATGTTCCCTGTGAAGAAGGAATGTGCAGAGCAAAAGGAGGATGGCCAATTCATATTTCATATCCTGCCTCTGAGTTCTAAATACACAGACACATTCAAACCTGCACGGTCTCACCTTGAGATTTTTCTTCCCATCCTTTGTTTGGAATATAAAACACGTGGAAATGTGACTCGTGCACAAACCAGCACAGTCAGTCTGCAGGGAGCTGTGCTCCTCTGAACTTGAGACAGAAATAAAAATAGGGAAAAAAACTGAGAAAAGAACAGGAGAAGAAACTGGGTAAAGAGTGGGTAAACACAAGCTTCCCCAGGAAGCACCACAGTGTTCTACAATCAGAGATGCAACAACGAATCACCAACGAACACCAACCTCTAATGAACAGCTTGAACAGTTCAAAGTTCAGCTGCTGTGCAAATGTTATTAGCTGCTCTCACTGTCTGCAAACCTTCCAGCCCCAGCCAAAGCTCTGTGGTGAACTAAGGGGGAGGTGTGTTTCCAATTGTATTCCTGAACAAAGAAACTTCCTGCTCACCACTGCAGCACCAGACCTTATGGGCACACACAAGGAAATGCAGAATGTAACCCTTTTGTCCAGTCCTCCATCTGTCTTCCTTTGCTTTAATTTCATATATTACATGTGGCAGAGGTCTCTCTCTAGGAATGAATCAGTCTTAAGGCAGAGGTGGATGAATTAATTTTACTATTGGTTACCTTGTACACAACAGCTAACAAACAATTATCACCACTTCTCAAGAAGTTATCTACTCATTCCATTAATCTCAAACAGCATCCATGCCTTGACCTTCAACATCACCCTCTTCTTTAAGAAGAAAACTAAATTTATCAAGTCATGTCAGTTTTTCTCATTATTTCCTTTTCAATCCCTGAAAAGGTGTTACAGGGCTCACAGGTTCCATGTCAGTATTTCAGAAGAAATGTGAAAAACTGGCTGCATTGTTAGAGCCTGGTAACAAAGGGCCTTGAAAAATGGGACTCCTTCCAGATACCTGCGGAAATGCAAAGATTCTGGGTCTGGAGATGTTACAGACTCCTTCCTCCATCCGGGGGAAACAACAAAAAAAAGGTTTCTGAAGCTTCCAGGCACCAGCACTGGGACTCCTGCTGAGGAGTGGGAGCTTGTGTTGGAGGGAGTATGCCAAGTGCTCCAGGCAGGAGAGGTGACGTTCATGGCTTCAATAGCTGGGACATAGAGGAGGCAGAAGTGTTGATGAGGTCCTGAGGAAGACTCTCCCGTGCTTCCTGCATCCGGCGCCGGGCCCGCTGGAAAGCCTCTGCAACACAGAGGTGACAGCAGATCAGAATGCATAAGCCACAGGGAACGGATGTGTCTTTCCTGTTCACATCATCTCTCCTGCTTCAGGAGTCCCATAGAATAAGTTCCACCACCAAAGCACCTGATGCTGCTCCACCTGCTGCTCTCTGATTTCTGTACACAATGGAATCAGAGACAGAGCCTGTGCCTCAGTGCCACCAGTGCACAGTGCACAGTGTCAGGCAAGACTGGGCAGCCCAGTCCAGGCTGTGCCCTCACACAGAGATTATCCATCCTGCCTGCTCAGAGCTGATGCCTCCTGAAGTTTCCAGCTCAGAGCAGAACATTTAACCTCTGCCATGGACTCTGAATTACTCCCACAGTAATGGATTCTCCTTAAATATCCTGCCCACTCTGTAAAAAGGGGACAAAAGTGAGCCAAAGCTCACCAAGACAGAATGACACTGAAGGCCCTACCCAAAACATTGTAGACAGAGCTCTGCTGGCTGAAGCCTCCCAGTCGGTCCAGTACACTCTGCATGCGCTGCCTCAGGGCACTCTTCTCCAGAAAGGCTCTGCACAGAAGCACAGCAGCAGGTCAGGGCTGCCAAAATCAGCACAGGAGATGAAGTTTATGGAGCTTGTTCTCCCTTTGCTGCACTCACTTGGACTGCTGCAGGCAATAGAGTCGGAACGTGACGCTCCCCGTGGTCTCAGTTCGGAAACCAAAACGGCTCAAGCGCTTTCCCTGCAGGGATGGCACAGGTTAGAGTAATCCCACAGTGAAAACAAGCATGTTCCACCAGAGCACAAACTCCTGTGGGCACAGTCTTCCCTTCCCTGCAAGGTTGGAAAGAAGGGCAGATAGTCCCAGGCTGTGTTGAGGGCAGGACTTAAACACTTGCAAGCTGACACTGCAGTGCTGGGGGAGGGTTTCAACATCTGCATCAGGGCTTGTTCCCACACAAAGCTGCAACTAACATTGCCCTGCTCCTTACACCAGCAGCCACACATGCAACTTTCTGAAGAACATGAAGTTTCTACATGTCTCACACCCACCAGCTTCTTGCTTCAGGAAGCTGTTCCAGGCACAATACAGCCCAGTCTCCTTACAGAAACCTAGAAGTCTACAGCTGGTACCAAATGCTGGCCTGACAAACTCTTCATAGGCAGGGGTAAGCCAAGGCTTTGGTCCATGCTCCCCTACTTGACTAAGCTGGTCTCCCCTCAGAAGACACAGCTCTGCCTCAGTGTTTGCCCATTCCTCTGTTCAGGATCCCAAGACTCACAGAGGAGATACTTCTTTAGTGAGAGGGACAGGACCAGTAGCTCATCCTTGTTCAAATCTGGTCCAGGCTGTCCACGGACAACTGAACTCAAGAGCACAATGCACCATGTCCTGGCAAGAGGCTGCTCTGCAGCTGAGCCCACCTTGAAGGCCGATGGTATCCGAATGTAGGTTAAGTCCTCCAGCTCAGGAGATCCCCCAATGAAAAACCTCCTCATTTCAGCAACAGTTCCCAGCTCCACAGGACGCCACGTAGGGATAGTGAGCATGTGGACACCTGGCCCAGGACAAGAGGACAGCTTAGCTGCCGTGACTTGTGGTTTATTCACTCAGAGAAGACAGCAAAGGCAGGTGAATACCTGATGACCCAACCTAGAACTGTCTAGAAATGGAAACACTGCACAGCATGGGAAATGTTCTAAAAGCACTTTCCTGATGAGTGAGCCCATTCTAGTCACACAGCCAGTGCTGAAAGTACGCCCTGCCCAATAGCAGCATCTCCTCATAACACATGGGGGTCAGTCCCAGATCCCACATGGACACAGAGGGCTACTGCCACTGTAAAGATGGATGTGCAGCACCACCCCAGAGCTTTATCACAGCAGATGTTGTGATGGCAGTATCAAAGGAGCAAGGACAGGAACTCGAGATGTGCCTCACATCCTTCTTTGCTGTCCACCAGACAGATGACTGGTCCCTTCTGTAGACTGAATCCCTGGGACTGGCTGAATTACTTCCCAAGAGGATCACTCAACTAAATCTCCCAGACAATTAACACCATGTCCCAAGGATGCTTTACCTGGCGATGCTGGCAGAACCAAGGATCCGTATCCTTCCACACGATACCTCTGCCAGAAATCCAGGGATAGGACCTCAAAGTAGAGAACAGGCCACTGAGGGAGACTGTCTGCAAGATGGGGAGCAGGTCACTGCTTTGGAAAGGAGATTATCACTGAGAAAAAAAATGCTAAATGCCCAACTCCACTAGTAGGAAGAATGAGAGAATCATTGAGCCTGGAAAAGACCTCCAAGACCACTGAGTCCAACCTGTGATCAATCCCCATCTTGTCACCCATACTACAGCACAGAGTGCCACCTCCAGTCGTTCCTTGGACACCTCCAGAGATGGGGACTCCATCACCTCCCTGGGCAGCCCCTTTTAGTGCCTGACACATTCTGTGAAGAAATCCCTCCTGATGCCCAGCCCTGGAGCAACTTGACATTTCCTCTTGTCCTGCCCCTTGTTCCCTGGGAGCAGAGCCCAATCCCCAGCTAGCTCTACCCTCCTGTCAGGGAGTTGTAGAGAGTGAGAAGGTCCTCCCTGAGCCTCCTTTTCTCCAGGCTGAGTCCCCCCAGCTCCCTCAGCTATTCCTTGTGCTCCAGACCCTTCCCGAGTTCTGCACCCTCTCTGGACACACTCTAGCACCCTTCCACCACAGTCCTTTCTGTATTTCTTCTACAATGACTAACAAAGAGTTATGATTGATTAGTTTCCCCTGTAAAAGTTGAACCCTCAGATTTGAGGCTGAAAACAGAATTACTGGTGTTAAAAATTAGGGAAAATTCCTTAAGAGTAAGTCCCGACTGGGCTGTCAATTATCTTTGAGCAGACAAGACAATCTTTCATTAATGATCTGACGCCAAACAGGGGAACTTATCTCTGACCTTTTCCACTGCTATTGGGGGAATATTTACTTACATTCTCCTACACCTCTCCAAGCATTTTTTTTCCTCACAGTGAAACAAACTCATTGTGTTTCTTCTAGTCTGAAAATTCATTAGTGTTGGTTGAATACCCAAATCAAAAGTGTACATTGGATTCAAGTGGCAAGGCATGCCACAGCACTGTCCCCAGCAATTGCATCCACAGAGCAATAAGATTGGTGAGGAAGCAGCAGAACAGGCAGCAGAGAAGCCCAGCTTAAAATAGAATTGAAGTTTCAAAGTGACATGAACTACACAGGGATTATACAGGTCACTGAGCACGTCTACAACTGTAAGACTCAGCACAGAGTTTTAGTCGTGTACAAGAAAACTGCCTGGTTCTCCTGCTGCAGCATCCCAGGGCTCTGTGCAGCACACCAGGCACAGCAACATCGCCCTGCACGCCAGGTTAAAGAGAGACAAGCCAAGATACAAGTAGTTTTCCAACCAGATAAAGCTGCCTACAGCCTGGAAAGAGGGCAACATCAATGAATCCATAAAAATGCTAATGGATTCCTGGGCAGGGCGAACACAGGATGTGTCCAAGGGCTGCGTGGTGACAGGGTGAACTTCTGTTGAACCAGAAACATTTCCCTCTGTCCTTTCATCTCCAACAAGCCAGACAGCATGATGGCTACAGTGGGAACAAAGGATTTCAGAGTAACAAAGAAACACACCTTCATCTTCTTGAGTGTAAAACATCTCCACAGTGAAGGGGTAGCAGAAGTATGCCACATTATCCTAGAAAAAGAACAGAGCAGAGATCAGATTCCTGGACAAGAGAATTCATCACCAGTTTTGCAGAGGGCATAGAAAGCAGGGAGAAAGGAACTAATGGTAGAAAGTAGGTGATGCTGTCCAAAAAGATCAATCACATCCCACTAACAAACACCTGACTGCAGGATGGACCTGCATACACTTCCTAGTGCCATGGTGATGGAAGAGGTTGTTGAAAATAATGGAAAAAGGGAGTGACACACCTCAAATGAAAACTCAGTCACTTGCATAACTACTGGGCAGCCACAATCTTTACAGGAGCCAAGCCAAGCACAGTACCTCAAACAATGGTATTACTGAAATATTGTATGATAACTATTTCTGAAGTATGAAAACATATAAAATGCATTAAAAAGCTCACAAAACTCAAATTTTATAAGAGAGGAGCTGGAGACAGCAATAAAACCAACCTCCCATATAAGAGGAGGCTTCATTTTGGGAAGTCAGTGTAGAGTCTCTGCACATTCCTGCCCCAGGCAAGCTGGAACAATGCTTGGTTAACTCAGAGCATTGAACACAAAAATCAAAGCTCCAAAGGCAATCAGTCAGCAAGAATGAAGAAACAAGTGAGGTTCCAGTAAATGCTTTGGAGTAGTTTTATTTGGTCTAGTTTTATTTGGACACAGTGGCCCCTTGGAAAATGACACATGTAATTAGAATAAGGAGAATCCCAACCATGCTCTGCTCTGGAAAGGGGCCCTCAACTCAGGACCTTTGCTGAATGTATCTGTAGTTTGTTAAACATCTCTCCACTCTAGAGACTGCCTGTTCAAATTGCTCTGCAGGTCTGAAAGCGTCCTTACCCAGCCCACTGTCTTGGTGGCACAGGTCTGCGTCACTCCTGAGAGCTGCTGGAACGGGGAGCTTGACCACTCTGGGAGGACAGGAGAAGATGAAGGCTTGGGGTGACACCAAACTCACAAACCAGAGCAGCTCAAAGGAGAATGTCAGTCCCTGATGGCTGGGGTAACAAATAACATCACTCACCCTGACATTCACACAATCACAGAATCATTAAGGTTGGAAAAGCCCTCCAGTATCATCGAGGCCAACTTCAGATGAATCACCACCTCGTCACCCAGCCCAGAGCATTGAGTGCCAAATCCAGTGATTCCTTGGACACCTCCAGGGATGGGAACTCCATCACTGCCCTGGGCAGCTCCTTCCAATGCCTGACCACCCCTTCCATGGAGAAATTCTTCCTGGTGTCCAGCCTGAACCTCCCCTGGTACAACTTGAGGCTGTTTCCTCTTGTCCTGTTACTTGTCTGGGAGCAGACCCTGATCCCCACCTGGCTGCACCCTCCTGTCAGGGAGCTGTAGAAAGTGAGAAGACCTGCGTCTCCTCCAGGCAGAGCCACCCCAGCTCCCTCAGCTGTTCCTCATATGACTTTTCCCTGTCCTGTCCCAGGCACTGCTCTTTAGAAAACTCTGAACTGTCCATGAAAAGCACCAACACATCTCAAGAAAAAAGCAGAGCCTTATCTAAATGTACTGAGTAGCAGAAGTGGTATCTTGACAGGTATATCCAAAGAGGGGAGCCAGAGCCATAGCTTTAGGAGAACTAAACATGCAGCAGGAAATGCATGTCGGTGCTGGGAGCCTTATTTATCCACCAAAATTGCCTCAGCACTAACTTTTGCTGACTCCCAGCAGGGCTGGTCTGATGGACCAGCCAAACCCAGTTTCAACTCTTAAACTGCTGGGATGTGGCTGGGAATGTGAATACTCACGGTCAGGCAGCTCCAGGAAAAAATGCACATAAAGGTTGTCATACTCATAGCCTTGAGCTGAAACTGAGAAGGGAGAAGGAACTTCAGCTGTTTGCTTCCACATAAATTCTTCAAGCATTCACTGTAGATTTTTGGGAGAGCCACCACCAATAACCTCAAGGAAAATCAGTTAACACTGGAAGCTGGGAAAAGCCATGGTCTTCAAAGTAACAGATGACCCCCAGAGAAGATTCCCTCTCCAGACTAGCCCTGTCCCTGTATCACTAACCAGATGAGGGAGTTCACACATTTAATTGGTTTCTTTGGGAAATTAATAAGAGATTATAGCAATCTACTCTCCTTTTTTCAGATCTTCAGATCTTTCAGATCTTTCAGATCAGGCCTTCTTAGAACAGCTGCAGCATCTGTAACCTCCAACCTATAAATGCCTGTCAAGGGATTAGTCTGCAGGAAACAAGGAGGAGAAAGGAGAAGCAAAGGATTCTAGGGCCTCTTGAATCTAGGGATTCAAGAATCCTTAGATCATACTCTCAGCCAACCCAGCACACCCACATTTGCCCCTATTACTGTTAAGAATAAGGACTCACCTATTTCTCCATTCACGAAAAGTCTCAGAGTACCAGGAAGAGGCTGGAAAAATTAGCAGATAAACAAGATAAAGAGCTCAACAACCACTAGTGCAACGTCAACAATTCCCTCCCAACAGCATCTCACACAGGTATTTCATGGATGTTTGGACATGAATGATTTACTGTTCTGGCCAGGGAGGAGGCATGATTTCTCCTCTCACTTCCAGAAGTGAACAGTCCCTCTGGGAAGAGGCTCTAAAGAGACCAAATCCCCCAAAGCCCAGCCTGCAGGAATTTATTGTTCTGCAAAGAAGCAATTCTTACAGATGTCAGGATGAATGTAACACATAGTGAGAAGTCACTTGCAGAAATCACAGTCCTGCTTCTGTCATGTTCCTGCATTTGCCCAAGATGAGGGAGCACTGAGACACTCTATCAAAGTACTGGATAGCACAACTTTCACTGTTTGGCAAACAATATTTGAGAAAAAAAATTTGCAGTTTGGATAGTTCACTAAGGGAAACTGCATGAGTCTGAGTGTGATAGCAGCTGTTTACCCGCACAAAGTGGCACACAGAGGTGTTTGACACTGAGGAAGTTAATGGCAGTCATTGTCCCAGAAGACATAAACCCTCCTTCCTCCTCAAAAACTATAACCACAGGCCTTGAGAGACTGCACGCAGCCTCACAGAGACTGCAGTGTTCAGCAGGCCCTGAACGGGCAGGATGGATCTCCGCGGAGCCCAAGCCCACTGCATCTTGTCCCTTCTCACCCAATTTTCTGCTCAAAGCCACAACGTAAAAGCTGCCAGCACCCCTCCAGAACGAAACAGTCCTTGCACACTGTGCTGCAAGTGGCAGCTGTGTGAGCCAGACCACCAGTCCCAAGACAACAGAGCTCCAGTCCCTGCCAGTGCCTCTGGAACTCACCATTTCAAAGTCTGTGCCCACGAGCCCACTGAGGTAATCCCTGTGCCGCCCGTACAGCTGGGAACACACACAACAACAACAACAAAAGTAGCATTTTGATTATATCTGATGTTATGTACTGCAAAAATTAAAGTTGATATAATTTAAACTCAAATTGCTACCAGGCTTAGCATACGTGGGGTTGTTACAGAAAATATCGAGGATATAAATAGCTAATAGAACAAAGATGCATAACTGCCAACACTGCACAGAACTTCAGCTTTAGCTCTCCAAGGCCAGTTTTAAGGGAAAAGAAGCTCTGAAAAATCAGATCTTAAATGACATCTTAAAAACACAGCTACAAACTACTCCAATGAAGTAGCCAGGTAGAGATCAGTGTAGTGACATCATGATTTCCTTGGTGACCACCAAACCAATACGGAAATGCACAAATAAAAAGTTAAACCAAAAAGTACATTTATAAACTGTCAGAGCCAAAAGGCCAAATTCAGAAATTTCAAAAGCCAAAATTCAGAAAGATCAAGACGTGAAATGGGATGCCAATATCCTGGGACATTACAGGTAACAAGACAATGTTTAATAAATATACGGGCAGCAAGAGGGAGATTAAGGAAAGGCTTTGTCTACTGCTCAGAAGGGAAGGAAAAACACTGGCAGGTGACACCAGAAAGGCATGGAGTTGGGTGGTTTCCTGCATCAGTTCTCACTCCCTAAGAAACAGAAGTCAGAGGCAGGACAACTACAGACAAGGTCTCTACAAGGAATACGGGATGACACAGTCAGGGAGTGTTTGCTGTAGTTCTCAGATCCCTGGGCATGATGAGGCTCAGGGCAGTGACATTTTGTCACTTTGGGTGTGCAGAGCACCCGCAGTTACATCTCCACAAGCATCTGAGCTGCCTCTGTTACTCAAACTAGTGAAAATGCTCTGTGGCCAGTCCTTACGTCTCTGAACACACGCTGCTCACGCTCCTCCTCCTCCGGCTGCACCTGGCAAGACGCATTCTCAATGGTGTATTCCCACACCTCCCGCTTCTCTCCATCCAGCTCGATCCTGCAGAGCCCCAAAAGACATGGGAAAAACTTCTCCATTATGCAGAGAAGAGGCACAGGCATCAATGGGGCCCTTCTGACCCAGCAGTGTCCCCTCCATCCAGCCTGTGCAGTCAGACAAGGGCACTCACAGCCCTCTCCTCACTCACAAGTGCCTGTCAGCATCATTCCCTCAAAATGGAAGACCTACTTGCATCCAGCACATGCATAACTTAATTTTACAGGGAATGTAGTGATAGAACAAGGGAGAATGGCTTCAAACTGACAGAGGGCTGGGTTAGATGGAATATTGGTAAGAAATTCTTCCCAGTGAGGGTGGTGAGGCCCTGGCACAGGTTGCCCAGAGAAGCTGTGGCTGCCCCATCCCTGGAAGTGCCCAAGGCCAGGTTGGACAGGGCTTGGAGCAACCTGCGATAGTGGAATTTTTCCCTGCCCATGGCAGGGGGTGGAACAAGATGACCTTTAAGGTCTCTTCCAACCCAAACCATTCCATGATTCTATGATAACCTGCATCCCTAGAGACCTGCACCAAAGCCCCACACAGCACACATGCAGAGACACCAAGTATAAGCACACAATAATCTTTTCTTAGAAATCTCTGAAATATTTCTCAATTTACATGCCAATCCCCTGCCCAAAGAGTGACCAGGAAACAGCCATTTCAGCCCCCAGTCCCAGGAGAGGTCCCAGCTCTGTCCCACTTACCGGTAGGGTCCTTTGCTGCCAGTGAAGTCAGGTTTCACTGTGATCACCCCATTGCCATCCACTTTGATTGTGCAAAGAACATTTTCATACTCCCTATGACCAAGCCTAAAGGAGGACACCAGGAAAACACAGTCTAAACAGAGAACATGGACACTCTCATGCTCTGGAACAGCAGAGCTCGTAAAGGCACTTGGGGGTACAGAAGGGAACACATCCACACTTTCCTACATTGGTTTAGAAGCCATTTGGACATATACATTCAGCTACCTCTCAAGTGAAGAAAGAGACAGAAAGAAATTGCAGCCCAAGTTACTGAGGTCTTGGAATTCTCTCCCCTTAACTAATGAAAGAAACAGGAGTTTGAGTAAGGAGGGAAGATGGATTTTCTTTCGGGAAATTATGATCACTTCAGGATTTTACTTACTTCCCATAAGGTCCCAAGTCTCCCATGATGTACATGGTCTGGACGGGCGTGTTAATGACATGATTGTTCTTTATAAAGTCTTCTGAAGGTTCCCAGGTGATGATTTTTGACTTCAGAGAACTGGCTTCTCTGTCAACAACAGAACAGCATCAGTAACAGCTCACCTCAGCAGCACTAAACCCCCATGATGAGGAGTCACAGTGCTGCATTCCGAGTGTGACAGAGCTCAAGTCACCAGCCTCCACGGACCAGGATGATCCACAGCTGGGGCACCAGCACCAGAAAACCTGCATGAACAAGATCCAAGCCCCAGTTTGAACTCACACAGGCCTACGGTCCTGTCTTCTCCTCCTCACATTGGCCATCCTCTCGACCAGATATGACGGCACTTCCTGATCCGAGTCAGTTACCTTCTGGCAGAGCTGGAAGAACAGACAGGAACTGGTTTAACTGCACATCTTTCCCAAACACAGCTCTTCTCTTGGAGGAGGGAACAACCACATGCAAGGACAAATTGCTAAATGACTGCAGAATTCCTTCACTGTTCTGGTTGTAAAATACAGCTCACTCCACCTAGTACGCTTCCTACAGAGGCAAGCCCCTCCAGCTGCCCCGCTCATTGCTCTGAACCAAGGACATCCCACCCCAGCTCCGGGGCACCAGGTCAAGCTGCTTTGCAGCAGTGTTCTCCTGTACTCAGGGTATCTGCCTGGCTGAGAACCAAGAAATGTTCCCTCTGCACCAGGCCTGGAAGTTTTGACAGACACTGAGTAACTAAGAGCTGGTACCTCCTCTAGGTTGGTGAATCGGTCGTGGTCAGTGTAGGTGAAGATGCGACAGTTCTTCCGACCTCCAGCCTTCTCCAGTTTCCGGATCTCCTCATGGTACTGCCAGTCCAAGGGAGTCTGGCAGGCTGACTCGTTCAGGTACAGATCCACCTCAAACTGACAGCACCAGAGGTAAAGCACAACAGCTGCCTTTCACCAGCTTTGGCAATGCCACAAACATTTTTCAGCTTTGGAAAAAAGCCACCACAGAGACAAGACCCTTTGGGAATCCCAGCATATAACCCCAAACTCCAGAGCAGCTCCAACACTGCTCAGGCATGTGGCAGCTAGCAGCACGACCGATGCCCACCTGGAAGGGCTTGGGGACAGCAGCTCCCCCTGAAACAAGGAACCCCACAGTGAGGTGCAGAAAGGGGGGGTGTCAGGAAGCTCCCCAAAGCCTGTCCAGTTCTGGACAGGACAGGAGACACATGGGGCTCCTGGAGCAGGTTCAGCAGAAAGTGACAAATTGATCAAGGAGCACCTTTCTTATGAGGAAAGGCTGAAGGAGCTGGGGCTGTTCAGCCTCGAGAGGACACACTGAGAGGGGACCTCATCCCTGTCTGTCAGTGTCTGCAAGGAGGGGTCAGAGCATGGACCAGGCTCTGCTCCGTGGGGAGCAAAAATGGGACAAGAGGAACGGGCAGGAACTGATGCCCAGAAAGTTCCACCTGAACACAAGGAAGAACTTCTTCCCTGTGCGGTGACCAAGCGCTTAACAGGCTGTCCAGAGAGGGCGTGGAGTCTCACAAACTGGAGATATTTCAAAGCCGGCTGGAGCTTTGATTTTTGTGTTCTCCAATGGTCTGCGTTAACAAGTCTGAGCAGCACGCTCTGGGCGCTCTGCCTGAGCTGGGGGGTCTGAATGGGTGACCCCAGTCCCTCCCGCCTCCCCCGTGCACCCACCTGGCTGAAGAGCTTCTCCTGCCACCCCACCTCGGCCTCCTCCTCCTCGTCCTCCGGGGGCCTCCGGGCGCTTAAGCGAGAGGCCGCGGTCACCTCCAGCGGCACCGCTTCCGCACCGGCGGCCCGGCCTGGGCGCTCGGGGCCGGCCAGCGGCGGCGGCGCCAGCGGCGGGAGAGGCCCGGCGGGCGTGACCCGCTGGATACGGACCCTGCG
>VYZT01018630.1:147722-216313 GCA_013400735.1 Pomatostomus ruficeps | reverse complement strand
TCCAGCCCTCTGATCATCTCTGTAGTCTTCTTTGAACTCTGTCCAGCAAATATCTGTGAATGGTTCTTGTACCATCAAGCTAGCTCTCTGTATCGATTGGAGTGTAGTAACTGAGATTTTAGTAAGCCAAGTTCCACATCTTCCTCTTCAAGAATCAGGTGCTTGGTATTTACAGTGTGACATCCTATATCCCATTTGATTCAAGTATCCATCTGTGTTTGCATGTTTCTCATGTACGTTTCCCTTGACCTTCTTTTACACATCATCATTTGAAGTTTCTATTCCTGGATCGCCTTTGTATGCTGTCCTCAAAATTATTATCAGTGTTGGCAGAAGAGTAAACATCTCTAACTGCATACTAGAGCTGAGACTTCCTGTGACTGTCTCCTCCTTGGGACTGGTTTAGCACTGGAGAACCTCTTGAGGCAGAGAACAGAAGTTACTTCTGTTAGTGCCTTTAACACCTTGCAGCTGCAAGAGAAACAAGAATCCCATTTCACAATAGTTGGTGTTGGATGAGCATTTTAAGCCCATTTAGATAAAAGTGAACTAGTCATCTGCTAAAGACCAGATCAAATAATAGTAAGTCCAGAATGAGGATAAAACTCCTACAAATTCTTTCAAAAGTTTTATGATCTTTTCCTATGGAAAATGATATTGATTCAACTGAACTGACCTACATTGCCCAAAGTTATAGTATTGGTTCCTCAGAATCCTAAATAAAAGATGATAAAAAGAGGGAAAAAAATCTATGTAGACTACTGGATGTTAAATAGTCTTAGCATTAGTGATTGGTAGGTAGACTTTGCTTCATGATGAATTGAATTAAGGTCACTGGAAGTAATCTTAAGAACAGCCAAAGGCAGATGTTGAGCTGTTGTCCTGTCCATTTTCTGTAGTGATGCTGTATCAACAAAGATCTTGAGTCAGACTGGTGAAGAAGAAAACACTCAGTAATTAATTTCTGGCTATGAATTTCTCTTCATTTCATTCCCATGCATTCAAGTCCATCTGAGATGAATCATCTGCTTTAGCTGTAAACAAAGCAAAATAGTTGGAAGGAGTGATGCTGCTATGTTTTTGTTCTGTCAACTTTAACTCATTTTTGTAGGAGAGAAGTGAACTTGGGGAGGGAAGGGGTGTGAAGAGGAGAGTACTTGGGAATGTGACTTGCCAGGAAGACATTTCCTTATGTCTTCTCACTTTCTCCTACCTCATGATGTTTATATTTGTTCTGGTTTCAGCTGGAATAAAGCTGATTTTGTTCCCAGTAGCTGGTATACTGCTGTGTTTTGGATTTAGTATGAGAATGTTGGTAACACTGGTGTTTTAGTTGTTGCTAAGTTATACTTGCTCTAAGTCAAGGACTTTCCAGGTTCCCATGCTCTCCCAGTGGGTATGCACACCAAGATCTGGAGGGAGCATGGCCAGGAGAGGTGTTCTGAACTGGGCAAAGGGATATTCCATACCACAGAATGTCATGCTCAGTATATAAACTGCTGGAGTTTGCTGGGAGTTGCTGATTGCTGCTCAGGGATGGACTGGGCATCGATCACTGTGTGGTGAGCAAATATATTGAGCATCACTTGTTGCTAATGGGTTTTATGTGTCTCTCTATCTTTAATTTCCATTGCAATTATTATTAATGTTGTTGTTGTTGTTATTATTGTTGCATTTTATTTTGTTCCAGTTATTCAATTGTTCTTTTCTCAACCCTTGAGGGTTGGTTTCTGATTCTCCTCCCCACTGCAGGGATGGGAAGTGAGCAAGCAGCTGTATGGTACTTAGTTGCTAGCTGGGGTTAAACCACGACAATATTTATGGATTAAAATCACTGAAATCTTAGTGCATGGCTATGACAGATACCTTATTTTCTGAGAAAACTGCAATGTACCTGTGTCTTTGGTTGTTTTAACCAGCAGTAGCTGGTGGGAGAGCCCAGTCTGGTGTTCTTTCATGTTTTCCTTTCCTTCCTCCTTCAGCTATGTTCTAAGGCAGGCATGCTCAGGTGCTGCTCACATTTCCTTTACCACTAAAAAAAAACAACCAACCAACCCATAATCTATTTCTCTTGGGTTGTGTGTAATTTTTCTTGTTAGGCCAGCAGTCATCCAACATCTTGTGCTGAGGAGAAGGTGTCCAAAGCATCCTGTACGGTCAGCAATAGATGTGGGAATAGTCCTGATACTGGAGTTTGACTCACTGGAATGGTTTGAATCTTGGGGATTGCTGGGCTGCCTCTGAGACTACCTTCTTGTTTAATGGTAGAAACAAATGAGTTATTTTCCACACCACACTGGACAAGGAGTTTAAAGGCCATTCTTGCAGTACTAGACCTCACTCCTATCAAATAAGCCATTGCTATGGCCTTCTAGCATTCATCCTGTTGGAGTTGAGCTAGGCTGCCCAGGAAAGCTGGGCTTGTTTGGATAGGCAACAAACCAGGAACAATTTCATCACTTGGTAGCACTCAGTCTTCCTGCCCTCCAAGATGTTGTATTTACAGGACAACATCATGGTCTGAGTTTGCAGGAGCATGGAGTGAAGGGAACTTATTTATTAAACAAGATCAGCTGACTCCAGGGGCAGGGGTATGCTCAGTCTGTGAGTAGTTATCCTTCTTCTTGGTAGTTCACTAGCTAGCATTAAACCTCACAATTTCTTACATCCCTTTATGTATCAACAAGTGCATATTAGTCTGTTAATAGCTTATTTCAAAATAATTTTCTCTTGTGCAAGGTGTCAGGATTTGTAGAAACACTCAAATAGGAATGCAGGAAGAAAGTAGTGACTTTAATAATTGTGAGTTACCATTTTGTTGAGGGTGGCTGGTTAGTTTAGCATTCAAGCCTATTCTATAGCTCTTAACAATTGCACAGGCCAGTGAAACTTCTTGTTCTTTGGAGAAGGACCCCAGCCAGACTTCCCTGATATATAAATACTGCTCCCAAGAAAGACACAGAACAACTGGAAGAAAAAAGTTGTTGACAGTAATAGTGAAATTGTATCATTTATGGGCACAGCTGGTTTTGGCCATGGTTACACTGCTGACTAAGCAAGGACATGAGTGGATGCTGAGGGTATAGAGGATTTCAGAGCAGGTTTGGATAACACATAAGATGGAGTGAGTGAGCTAGGTCTGGTGCAGTCTTACTGCCTTTGAGGAGAGCATTTTCTAGAATGAACAGGCCCCTGCGACTTGCAATGGAGTTGTCTAGGAGGCAGCTAGGTGGAGTGATCGGGGTAAGGATATAAAAGTAGGCCAGGGAATGGGCTAAAGATAAGCAGTGTAGAAGAGCAGAAATGCAGTGTTCCCATTCACTTGCTCCTAGTGCTCTGTTTCACCTCTGTCCTCCAACAGATGTCATGTCCGACCTAGAGCTGCGCTCAGATCCTGCTCCTTTGCTGTGGGCCTGGGTGGTGTTGGAGTTTTATTCATGAGGATGCTGGATGTCCAAACAGTATTTTACAAGTTTGCTGTTTCTGGAGTCTTGCAGGGCTGCACCCATACCTAGTTCTGTCTTCAAAATAGCTTTGTTTCTAAAACCTGGAGTATGCCTGTTTAAGGGGGTTTTTTCCATGCTTCTACAAATTATTGTTCTTGAGAGGTTTTCCACTGATTTGGTGGCAAGGTGTTGCAATCTTAAGTGGTGCCTGTCTGGCTCCAAGTGAGTGGCTTGTGAACCATCATGAGGAGTTCTGCTCCATGTGGATGCCATGTCTGTTTTTGTGGGTTGGCTTCTTTTGATGAAGGATGATTGGTTATAACTTGCACCTTCTGAGTAGAAGAAGGCAGACCTTAGATGCAGATGTATGGTAGGAAAATGGCTAGAAGTGCTTGCTACTGTCACGCTTTACAAAGCAGAGATGGGTTTGTCGTCCAGCAGTGATGAGTGGTCGACACAGCTGTACTCACTTATGAGTGTTAATTGCCTGTCATTGTAAAGATTTTAATTATTTTTTAATGGTTTGGCTTCTTATTCCTTAACCTTCAGTATTTTGTTATGATTAAATATGGTAACTTAACAAAAAAAGAAAAAAAAGAATGATGGCTTCTGCTTTGCATAAATGTTCCATGGAACCAAAGCTTGTATTTCAAAGTTTTGCTGAATTGGATGGGTAAAATTGATTTTGTACTGTAGGAATAAGAATTGAAGTACTTGGTCTTTCACCTGTATTGTAAAACCTGGAATGATTTTCCATTATCAAATAATTGGCTATCATAGTCAAATGTTTGTTTGAGGATGTTTTGTTTAACCATTTCTAGTCATGTTTGGACAAATTAGTGCTTTCCATGTATTACCCATTTTTATTGAATAATAAAAATGATTTCCTTTCTTTTTTCTAAAAGGCTTGTAACAAAAAGAAAAAGGAAACATGGGGAGTATGTATCTTTATTGTAGCAATTGATCTGGATGAAGTGACATTTACTTTCACTGAGCTTTTGAAAAGTATAAACATAAGGTAAGTGGGTTTAAGTATGTGAATTTAGATTTCAACAATTATCTCGTCAACATTTTTATAAAGAGGAGGTTTTTAAAGCATAGTGACTCTTTGTGCATATCAGACTGGTTGATTTTACAGTGAAGGTTACTTATGGAAATTCTGAATATATTAGTAAACTAGGTATCCTGCTATCATGTTTTAGTTGAGGGAGCAGTGATACTTGTTTGATTCATCTGTGGTTGGTTTTGGTTGTATCACTCAGCTCATTCTTTTTCTTGCTCTCCCTAAAGTATTCATCAGTTTAGGTTGGTGCAAATTGCACTTAAAATATTTCTTTCTTTCCTTCTATGAAGATTTGCCATAAAACCTTTTTACCAACATTAGGCTTAGGCTAAATCAAAAAGTGGGGGGAAAGAAATGTCACTTTTCAAACAGTTTGCCAGCATTCTGCTCTTTCTCAAACATTTTAATGCCAGTCTAAACTTTGTATTTCATACACGCTTTTTGCTAGGGGAGTGTTACTGTTTTATTGTACATTAACTAAGTTCATAATACAGAAATTAGGATTATAGTACCTGCTTTTAAGGTAAATTTAGGTGGCAACAGCAACAGGCATACCTTGTGTTAGATTCATCTAAGGGAAGAATTCCAGTACCATTTGCCTAGTGACTGTGCCATGTGTGGAAAGCATATGTGGGAGGCAGGAGCAGAGCCTCTTGATGCTCTGGGGCAGGAGAACAGGTCCTGGCAATAACCTCAGACTTGGGCCAGAATATCCTTTTCCTTGAAGTCATCTGCTATGATTAGACTTCTCCATGCCCCCTTCTACCTTGCATCATCTCCCAGAGCAGGGTCAGGTCCAATGTTTTGACTTCATCTCGTTGGTGTTGACTGCCTTGGAACTGCGTGGCTGAAAGCCAATTGCATTTGTGCAGCAACATTCAGCGTGTTCCACCCAAGTCCCACTGACCAACTTGTGCTCAAAACGGAGAGACTTTTTGCCTTAGGGTTTCAAAGAGTGAGCTGTTACTCTGCTGGTTGTGATTTTAGCAATACTCAATTGCTTGTTAGCCCTGGGCTTTTTGTCAGCTGTAAGGTCAAATTAGCAGAGATTTCTACTAGTCATCTTGGCTTCTGGAGCCTATAGATATATTGGAAAGATCTTTTATTCCATGGTAAAAGAGTTCTTAAATGAGCTTCTGACTGGTTTTGTATCTTGTGTCTTTAATCTGACAAAGATCAAAAAGTCTCTCAAAATACTATGTTCTGATAAAGGATCAAAATATATTTGATACAGTTGAAATAGTTGAATATATTTGATAGCTTCCTGCTTTTTAATTTTTAGCAATCTGCTCATTTTAGTTATGACAAAATGCTTCCTTGATGCCCATAATATTACTTAGATGAGTAGGGAGAACTTTGATGCCCTGTGTAATAGTATTTCCAAACTATGGACATGTCCTTGCCCCAATACCTGTTGAAAGACTTGAAATTCCATATAATCCAATGCATTCATCTCAATTTTTATTCCTAGGTCTTTCTTTAGCATGGATGGAGCCAAGGTTCATGTTCTTAGAGTAGTAGAAGCATTTCTAAAGTAGAACAGCAGAGTCAAGATGTGTGTGTTGGATTTTTTGAGGTATTACTGGCAGAACAAGAACAAAGGTGTGTCGAGTTAGCAAATTCTGACTTCCAGAGATAATATCTGTGCTAGGCAAGAAAGTTTTCCTACTGTAGTAGAGCCTGTATCGTGCGACACCTCTGCTGCCTGGTTGAACAGTATTCCCAGGTCTGGAAAATGTAAACGTGGGGCTCAAGGTAAACAAGTACCATTTCCCAAGGCAAGGGTTCAGTCACTGGTAATAGTAGTAAAACATGCTAGAGCCTCGTGAAGTAAGACAATGGGTTTGCATGGAGATGTGTTTTTATTTTCTCTTTTTTAAGAGCTGTTTTAGAAGACTTGTTTTCATGAGGTATGATAATGTATCATCTTTTTTTTTCTTTTTTCAGTGTGTGCACATTTTTTCAGTTTCTGAAAGAGGTGGATGTTAACATGGATACTGTAAGCACTAAAGTTGATAGCACTGTATCAAGGCTGAAAAAGAAATATGATGTATTATTTGCACTATACCACAAGTTTGAAAGGTAGTGTATGTTTTTTCATTTGGAAATTGATTTCTTTGTTTGTAACATTTAAGTATTTGAATTTTTCAAACTGTGTATTATAGGAGCCCATTTATACTGTGTGTGCTAATATTTGCAGAACAGTGAAATTGAACTGTTTACATGCATTAAATAAACACCTCTTACATTTTACTCCATAAGTATCACAATGCTTTGTTAAACAATCCCCTTGGTGCAGTACAAACAGTAGTAAGAGTAGCGTGACAAATGATTGCTATTCACTTTGTTAAACTTTTTACAGATAGAAAGAGGATTGGTTTACTATCTAATTTTTTTTTTATTTAACATTTTGCCTACTGAGTCACAAAAGATTCTCAAGTATCTCTTAAATAACCTTTGAAAGAGGTAGGAGATCACCCTTTGGTAGTTTATAGAATGAAGGCTTATATATCCTAGTTTCTTTTTGCATAAACTGAATTTTTTTCTTGACATGGTGTGTTCCTAGAATACTTGGTAAGCAACATTACACCACAAGGCTTGCAGTGACACTGAAGAAATACTAAAGCTTTTAATACGCTCTTATATAGAGTGTTTTGTGCAGCTGCAGCACACTTTGCTGTGTTGTACAAAATACTGAGTAACAATGTATGTACAAATCTCGTCTTTCCGGAAGAAAGCAATTTTATTATACCAAGGTAAAATTGTTTTGCTGTCTAAGTTTTGACAAAAATATGCAAATAACAACATTCAGGCTTGGCAGGGCTACAGTTGATCTGTTGCTAATCTAGTTTTTGAGTCAGCTTTTTTTTTTTTAATAAGTTAGGAAAATGTTTTGTGAACTGGTGTATTTTTTAACTACATTGAAGTCAAAGATAATGCATAGTTTGCTTGCAGAAGCATGTTCAAAAATAAGGATTTATTTTGGTTTTGTAGGACTTGTGGCCTTATTTATCTGGAACAACCTAGTAGTGAGTAAGTTTGATTTTCTTAAATTGTATTTGTCAAGATAAGATGTAAAATGTGATGGCATTTTATCTTTTAGCCCTTCAGGACTGACCTAAGTCATAGTATGTTGTGTGTTTACTTTAGATTTAGTGTGGACTTTGAATTTCAGTGAGATGATGATGGGAGATGCAGAAATTACATATATGTTACGTATAGATCTATACATCTCTATATATGTGATCTATACACAAGTTACATGTATTATATATTTTAATAAAAACATATAGTGTGTATATGTATATATATATTATATTGTATTTATATATAAGTATATTTTCATATACCTATCTCTCCTCCATGAAGTCTTGCCACCCAGTGGCATATGTCTCCGCATGGTGGAAATGAACATTTGGATGGAGAGTGAGCTTCCTAATCAGAGCAACAAATGAGTGTACTAAAAGATGCCTTAGCACATCCCAAAAGAGCTTGAGTCCATGCTGTGACTGGAGAATAGGGCAGTAGTCAAAGACACAAGAGAAAACAGCTCAGAGAGGTTCAGTGAATTGTCTACATTCACTTTGTTTTCCAAGGATCATACAGATATTTCCTGATTCCTGAATGGCTTTACAAGGACTTAAGTTTTTCAAATAATAAGTTTTAGGTTCAAATAATTAAGTTTTTCAAATCACTTTCAAATAAATTTTCAAATAATTACAAAAGGAATGGAATGAGATTTTTAACTATATGGGAAATGTTGCATGTTGTTAAGCAGTTCCATAGACTGAAGCATGTTTTCAAACATTGTCGTTTAAATTATTACAGAGCTATCAATGCAAAGTATTTTTGTTCCCCTACAGGATTTCTGCTGAACTCAGTTCTGTATTAGTCCTAAAAAATTACTGGATTACTTTTTTGCTGGCAAAAGGTGAGTTTTGATTAAAACACAGTAATTTCGATGAATATTTTTGAAGTGATTTTGTTTGTTTTACATGTCCAACATGAGACTAGTATCCTTATTACAAGTAAGTATTGTACAGACCCAGAATGTTTTGATTGCCTGGCTTTTGTAACTACTCAGTAATATTTCTTTATATGCAGTTTGGCCGTTCTTTTCACTGATACTACTTTCCATATATAAACATATATATTTAAGCTTTTTAAAATTTCTATTATTTTCTTTTCTTTTGGTTTAAAGGTTGTTATTCTGTATTTAAGTCTATTCTGAGGTGCTTTGTAGTCTGCCAGCATTTTAATAATGGATAATAACCTTTAAAAATCGGCATATTTTTAAAAATAGGCTTATATATATATTATAAATAGATATAATTTCATAAAACAAATTTAATAATAAGGTATTATAGTAAGTCCCTGAAAGCATGTCCTTTGAATGCCACAAGCCTTTCTTGAAAAGGTGTAAGTTACAGTTAATGTTGGGTGATGAAACATTTATAGTAGCCCATGGAGTTCCTGTCTCATTGTACTTCTGTTAAGTCATGAATCATGCATCTCAAGTGCTGCTTACTGCAGCTGTGTGTTATCCGTGTACACATCCCTGATATCAAAATAGGACTTGGATCAGCTGAGTTTCATGGAGCTTTGTCACCAGAATTCTCCAAGCATAAGCATGAGGCAAAACCAACAAGCTTTTTAGCCTGCCTTTTCTTAAGAACAAAGAAAGGTAAAATTTACTAGAGGATAGGTGGAGCTTCAGAAGAGCCTGGGTGATGTTTGCTACTTCTGATAGAAAATAAATACAAGAATTGCATGTGTAAGTAGAGCACACCTGTAGCTGTTCAAGGTCACTATCAACTTCCTAAATTTTTCATTGCGATGCACGCTGTCTTAGGATGGCCCTGTGGATCTTCTCTGTCATATGAATCATAATTTGGGAAAAACTGGAATAATGCAGCTCTAGAAGTGCTCTTCATGCTGTTACTTGTGTGATTTTTAAGTAATTTCCCATAAATTTGACAGGCTGAGCATACAGTGTGATAGCATGTTTTGAATTTCTCTTCGCTGTATACTAGCGGCTCCTGCTTTCTGAATATTTAACAGCTTTCAAAAAGCTTGCATAAAGCCACAAGAAAAGAAAGCATGGAGGAATTACACAGAAGTAAGAGGTTATTCCTTTGCAGTAAAAAGAAAAAAAAATCAGGACTGAGCACTGAGGGCAGGATTTTGTACACAGTAATTTTATTTATATGTATACTATCTCTAAAGCCACGAACTTAAGAGCCATGAGGTTTAAAATCATTAGCCTTTAAAAAACACTGGCATCCTTTATGATGCTTTCTGAATTCTAGTGGTGGTGTTTTACTGTGTGAACTTCTAAATCTTTGTTTTTCATGCTTACTTCAAACCAAGTCAAACATCCCAAAAAGGTTTTCTTTACCCTTTTAAATATTTGCAGGTAAAGTGTTGCAAGTGGAAGATGACCTGGTGATTTCTTTCCAGTTGTTGCTGTGTGTCTTAGATTATTTCATCAAACTGTCACCTCCTACTATGCTCAAGGAACCATACAGTAAGAAGTTTTTGCTTTTTGTTCATTGAAGTAGAAAGTAAACATATTCAATTTCTATTCATCATGCTAATATTCATAATTAACAAAACTTCTTAAGCTTCTTAAAATGCAATTTTTTTGTTTTAGTTCAATTTAGGTGATAGTGAACTTGAATTCAATTACCTGAATTTGGCAGTATATTTAATATAATTTTTGCTATGTGTCCCGGTTTGAGACAAATTTTGGAGAGGAGACTCCGAAAGGGTGTCTCCTAAAAAGGCAGAATTTCAGCCCCTCCCCTTAGCCAAGGTTCAAAATTAAAATCTTCTTGGAGGGAAGTGAAAAAGAACTGTTTATCTAACAAGCAAGGTGGATGCAGGCACAAAAAACAAAACAAAACAAAAAAATGAATAATATTAGACAGTAAACCTTCTCTTCTGTGGAGAAGGATGGTGGATTTTCAGAGTCTCTCCTATCTCTGGTTCAGCTCCTCCTGAAAGTTCATCCCGGCTGGGCCAGGGGGTCCGGCAGCTCCTGGCGAGGGTCCCGCCGACTGTCTCCCCTGGAGATGGTCGGATTTCTCTGGATGGGGAAAAAAAAGCAAGCCGAACAGTCCAAAAAAAGAGGGGAAAAAACCAAAAGAAAACTGCAATCCCAGCGGGGACAGGGGAAAAATCCTCTGTCCTAACTCACAGCTGGACAGAGTACTATGAGGGAAAAAAAAAACCCACCCAAAAAAACTTGTGCTTTATCTCAAAGAGATAAAAACAAACCATGCCAAGTTTCTCCCTGCCAGCTCAAGGTAACAGGACCCATTCCTGGGCATATGCAGATGATAGGAAAAAAATACAGAGCATAAAAATCACCTCAGGACACTATGTCATCTGCCCATAGAGGTTGTTTAGGGACTTGTTAAAACAGCAGGTTTAATTTGGTAAAAGAATTCAGGTTCTGGGTAGGTTATAACTAAGAACTGTTATTTAGCTTTGTCTTGAGGTACAAAAAGAAAATATGATGCTATCACTCTTATTTCATTGATGTGTAACAGTATGACAACGGCAGAAATGTACAAGATACTGGACTGTACAGATATTTAAAACAAATGGATAAAACAGTGGATAGCAGCTCAAAATAAGAGTAGAGGTAAAATGTAGACAGCTTTGCTTTTATTACATCCTGTTTGTTATTGCAAGTGTCACTATTTTAAGTAAAAATATAATGGGTCTTCTTTATAAAAACTTCTGTTCAGCAGTAAGATTTATCCATTAAGTTTTTGTACCCAAAACTTGGAAAACCTCACTAAAAAGGTAGAGAAAGTAGAAATTTATAGCAACTTTCAAAGATGGAATTCTGTTTGCGTTTACTATTTTCTTCAGCAAGCTATGGAATTAATATACTGAAATATTTGGAGCCACAGAATGTGACTCACTGTTTGTTTTTAGTAATTAGGTTATCTTCTGCTGGGTTAAGATGCAACCCTAGTATATTTAGCCTAAATCGGTTTGCTTTATTTCTTTCTTTGGCAACTAAAGATCCACCTAGATTTTAATGTCATAGAATGGATAAGGTATTCACCACTATATTCTTTAAAATCTGTGATTTGGAAGATATTTATCTGACCTAGTGATTTTTTTGTTGCAGGTAAGAACAAATAACTTTGCTATTATTCTAACGTGAATATGAATAAAGGACGGGACAGGATGGACTTAGGATAAGCAGATCCCCGCTTTCCTCCAGTCCTATTTTGAATTTAAATTTATCCTTCCTAGTAGTACAGACATATATGCTACTGCTTATTTCAGGTGTTATAAAACAGATCCTTTTCAAAAACCACTGAATTGAAGCTACCTGGTTTTGAATTCTGTGTTCACACTGATTTATTTTTTCATAGTGAAACAGTGCAGAATAGGAGCTCATTATTAGAAACAGTTTAGTTCTGTGCATCATATCTTGAAAAAAAATGCTGCCATTTGAGACTAAATTGCAGATATGGGTATCACTGTCCTAAGTGCAAAGCACTGAGTTTCTAATGTGAAGGAGCTGTGTGTGAACTGTCAAACAGCTCCGCTGTTTTCCTTGAGAAAATAACACAATGTATTGTTCAAACCCTCGTGACCAAGAGGCTTCGTGTTGTGATAACTGATGTCAAGCTTTATGATCTGACTAAGCCTGAGGGGATTAAGCTGCAACCACCCCTGCAGTGTAGTGTGTCAGAGTTCCTCAGAACAATTGTCAAATGCAAATGAAGTTACAGGTGAGAACAGCATGCTGGTTAGAGTGTCAGGTTTAAACTAACAATATTCAATCATATTAATGTATGTTATTAATATAATTTGCATATTTCAGCCATTGAAGCCTTCTATTTTGAGTTTAGCAAAATGAAATATTTTTACCTCACTGTATTAAGGTGTTTTGATACCGTCTTCAAGGTGAACTTGTTTGTTGCTGCTTGTGTGTCTGGGGGTATTTTGGGAAAGGAGGAATTCCCTCCAGGACCATATTCAAGGTTCCTACCAGCACTTAAGTCCTGCACTGATTTATTGTCCTTCAGCTTCTTGTTTTATACTTCTGTAAAGATAGAAAAAACTGTTACTCATCTGTGAAACAATAAGGCTTTCCTAGCTTTGCCAAACAGATTCTCAGTTAAAGCTACTTGCAGAAAGTGCTGTTACATTCTGTGTAGAGTAGCTTCTTAAAAACAAAGTGTCCAAATACTGATACAGGAATTTAAAAATTAACTTTCTTTTTGTATAGATTTTCTGTAGTGAACGTTTCTCACCTAGCTGAAGGGATGAAAAGGAAAAATATATTTAAGGGGAAGACCTGAAAAAGTATATATGAAATAGAACCTTCTAGGTTTAATAACTTAAATTTCTTCTTTCTTAAGGTGGCTCTAACCTTGTGATGGTCTTGAATATCTTTCCAGAGTCTTCTGTGTCTGCAGTGACTGTAAATGGTACAGCTCGCACTCCAAGAAGAGGTCAGAACAGGAGTTCACGTACTGCAAAGCAGCTTGATACCGATACAAAAATTATCGAAATCCTTTGTAAAGAGCATGATTGTAATTTAGATGAGGTAATACCTGCACTTTAAAGTCTGACAGATCTTGCTGCTAGGCTCCGTCGGAATATGTATTTAAATGGTCTTTTTTTAAAATCCCAGTATTTGTGCCAGCTTAACTAGTCTGTCAAGTAGTTAACTTCAGCAGTGGAGGTATTCTAGCATTTTATAGTTTCTCTAGTCAGTAGTTTAAAAAACAAATAAGCAAAAACCACCCAAAAAAAAGCCCTTTAGTATGGGTGATAATTTTGCCAGGGTAACTGAATGGTGAAGAATACAGTATGGAGTTACAGGCTGATCACAGCATGCAGCATATGGATGCAGGGCTGCTCTGATGGGGTTTCACAGCTGCATCCCATGATGAGAAAATGTATGCAAAAACACATTGCTTCTGTGGGAGATCTTAAAAGACCCATTTGCCTTTTCCTCTGCTGCTAAATCTATTTCTGTGTAAAAAGGCCTGATTTTTGAATATCCAGATGGATGATGGAAGCAGAAATATGAGAGGGCTGGAAAGAGCGCAGTTCTTTTCCAGTTTAATCACTTAGTATTCCAGCAAAGGATTGTATTTGCATGCTTACATATCACTGTGTTTTGGATATATAACAAGTTTCGTTCTTGCTTTATTGAAAACAAACCATACTGCGCATCACAATTTCTTGATTTAAAGATGCTAAAGCAGTGTATGCATGGCTGACTCTCTTCCTTGCTTATGTTACATTTTTTCTTTCTTTTTAGGTCAAAAATGTGTATTTCACAAGCTTCATTCCTTTCTTGAATTCTGCTGGTATTGTAGCTTCAAATGGACTACCAGAGGTAAGGAGGAATTTAAGACACTGGTGGGTAGACCCTGGCTGGTTGCCAGGCACCCACCAAAGCCACTCTTACTCCACTCTGCAACTGGATGGGGAGAGAAAAATATAATAAAAGGTTTGTGAGTTTAGAAAAGGATGAGAGAGAGATTGCTCACCAAATACCATCTCTGGCAAAACAGACTCAGCTTACGGATGTTAATTGAATTTATTGCCAACAAAATCAGAGCAGGATAATGCGAAGTAAAATAAATGTTAAAAACACCTTCCCCCCACCTCTCCCTTCTTCCCAGGCTCTACCTGTTCCCCATCAGCAGTGCCAGGAAGTGGGCAGTTTATCACATGTTCCTGCCACTGCACAGGGAGAGGAGTCCTTCCCCTGCTCCAGTGGTGGGTCCTTCCTACAGGAGACTGTCCTCCATGAACTTCTCTGACATGACTCTATTCCACAGGCAACAGTTCTTCATTAACTGCTCCAATGTGGGTCACTTTTCCACAGGGTGCAGTCCTTCATGCACAGCCTGCTCCACTGTGGGTCCCCCTCAGGGTCACAAGTCCTACCAGGAAACCTGCTCCAGCGTGAGCTCCTCTCCTNCCCCATGGTCTGCACCAGGGGCTGCAGGGGAATCCCAGCTCTGTCACCTGGAGCATCTCCTGCCCCTCCTTCTCTACTGACCTTGGTGCCTGCGGAGTTGCTCTTCTCACATATTCTCACACCTCTTTTCTCAGACAGCAACTGCTTCTGTGTAATAACTTTTTTTTTTTCTGAAATATGTTATCACAGAGGCACTGCTACCATTCCTGGTTGGCCCAGCCTTAACCAACAGAGAGGGTCTGTCCTGGAGCCGGCTGGCATTGGCTCTGTTGCATATGGGGGAAGCTTCTGGGAGCTTCTCGCAGAAGCCACCCCTGTAGCCCACCATGGCTACCGAAACCTTGCCCTACAAACACAATACATACAGTTCAACAGCAGTGTTTTACTTCATGCCAAATTGCTTAAGATTCCCTTTGCCCATTGATGGAGTTGTAATAGGTTCTTCTAAAATCATCTAGCAAAATGAACTGTTTTTCAGGAATGTGGGTTAGCAGGGATTTCAGTATTCATAAAGTATGTTTAGCTTATACATTGGAATTTAATAAATTAATCTCCTGAGGCTTTGCTCAAAGCAAAAAGCTTTTGCTCAAAGCAAAACATGATGTAAGAGTTGCATATCCATGACCTTGGTAAGACCATTCATCTAAAATACAACTATTACAATATTAGGTCTCTGAAGTCACTCTATAAATGCTTAAAGTCTTAAATTACACACCTTAATTTAAATATGAGGCATGTTGTTGTAGTGATGTTGGAAAGATATCCAAAAGATGAGTCTCAGTTTCACAAGTTGGCAGACTTTGGACCGGTGTGTTCATGCAGAATTACTTTCATCTTGCTGGGCTGTAGCCCGGGCGCAGCAGACTAACTCTATGCAATTGCATCCAGAGTGCAATTTTAGTGGGTAACTTCTTGCAGTGTGTTTACATTCATCATTCTTAAAAGAATAAGTTTAGCTGTGTGTCACCTGATGTGGTAACCTGAAAATAAGCAGCTCTGATGCTGATCAGAGCCGTAAGTCTGTAGGATTCAACCATGTATATCTTCTGTTCAGTTTCACAGTGTGTTGGGTGGGGAACAAAGTACAGGACTCATTGAAGATCTTAATCTCTTCCTAAATTAATTTCAGGGTATCAGTAGCCTGTTTAGACTTTTAATTTATGTGGGTATGTAGAGTTGGGAAACCCTATATGAACTTCCAGGGAAAGGTCATTATAAAGCTTATTCTCAAATCAGAGGATTTTCATCTAAGGCTGCTTAACTGAAGTGTAATATCAGAATTATTAGCCTAAGACTTGCTGGTGAAAATTTTACAAAACGAGGGATTTGAAGAAACATCCAGTCACACGATCTTAGCTCCTTAGCCTTGTGTGCCAGAGCGGAAGGTTAGAGCTGTATTTCAGAGGTAGTCAGTTCATACATGTGATCAGCTAACCAATAATCACAGATGAGATCATCAGTACAACAGCTAGTAATGTGGCACATTTAAATTGACTTTTGTTTTCATAAAAAATCACTGAGCTTTTGAAAAATTTTAATGTTCCTTCCAAAGCAAGAAAAGCTTTTGAGGTTTAATGTTGGTATTTTGTGTGTCTTTACCATGTGTTTGCTGGTCAGGCTTTATGCACCGATGAATAGATTGATACAGAACTCTATTTTTGACTGAAGATTTCTTCAAGTTAGCCTATAGTATAGCCATCTTGTCTAAGAGCTGCTGTTTTTTTTAGAAATTTATGAAATACTGAAATATTTTAGATGAAAAGAACACCTGAGCCATTAAGAAGATAACGAAAATGAAAATAATAATTTAGCTTTTAAATAAAAAGGATAGTGATAATGAGAATTGAAATATAATCTTTGGTTTAATAGACCTAATCTCACAGCTTTAACTGTGAGATCAGTTTGGAGCAAATCCATTTGGCAAAAGTAAAGAAGAGGGTAAGGAGCAAAGCTGTGTAGGAGGTATTTGCAACTGTCTTGGGACTGAGAGGTTTTCATACGCACTGTTGCCTGTTTTTCTTGCAGGAATTTGCCAGAGCAGAGCATCATTTAATATGTTTAAGGGCTCAGGAAGCAGATATTTGAGGTGGCTGCCTACTTCTGCATGAGCACAGCAGCAGATTTGGAGGCCCAGAAAAAAAAAAAATTGCAGACTTCCAGTTGATGTTAGTCACTCAAATTAAAAATAAAAAGAAGTAGTTAAAGAAAACATTCAAAAAAGTCCAATGAACTTTTCCATGCAAAGTGAAGTCATATCAATCTGGAGTTTAGTCAATAAAGAAACTTTTAACAGTTATTTAAAAAAACTATGGTGTGGGTGTGAAATAACAAGTCTGTTTTTGTAGCAATAGGCGTGTCTCTTAAAATCTACTTCCATGCAAATACATTAATATAAAATGAGGAAACTCCTACTGAGAAAAAGAAAGTTTGAGTTTAGGCCTTGTTGTCCAAACCAGCAAAGACAGGGACTGAGCCAACAGCAGTTCTAAGAACAAGCATTTTACATTTCCTGCTCTTGGAGACACCTCTTTTTCTGGAAGGAAAGATTTTTAAAATGTGGAAATGTTAGCTTGATTTGCAGGTCTGTTTCCTAATCTAGGTATTTTTACAGTGTCAAGACCTACATTTCTTCAAAAAATTCTTATGATCTTGGATTGTTTTCTCTTATCAACAATAATTTTCTTCTGGATGTGTTTCAAATGATGTATAAGAAGTAACATTGTGAGCTCCAAATTCATTTTTTTAGCATTTCAGCATTGCCATGATGAGGTAGGACTACCTTATGTTATTCAGTAAATTGTCAGACTTGTTCCTGTAAAATAAATTTGGGTTTTTCCATGTCTTTTTGAGGTTGAAGTTATCTTGAAACAGTATGACGAGCTCTATCTCAAAAACAAAGATATAGACGCGAGACTCTTCCTGAATCACGACGAAATTCTGCAGCCTGACATCATTGCATGGTATTATTTCCATTTAGTGCGTTCATTCTGTCAGAAAATGTGAACTTGTGTTGCTTTCTGCCCCCTTGCGTTATAAATGGAGATCTCTGTATCCTGTTGTCCTACTGGCTTTGTAGTTCAGCTGAGGTATTTCTGGCATCACCAGCCTTGCTTTACATCATCACTTAAATAATTAAAGAACATATGACTGTGGCTCTGCCTGAAATGATTTGGAAACTCTGCTGTCTTACTCTGTGCAAGGCCCTGCCATCCAGGGAAGGCTGAGGAATCGTGAGGAGGAGGCATGTCATGCTAGCTGATGAGATGTGCCAGAGGGGGTGGTTTGGCTCTGGAGCCAGGTGGTACTGAATGGCTTGGGTGGTGGGTGCCCCATCCCTGGAAACATTCAGGGTTAGACTGGACAGGGCTCTGAGGAACCTCATTTAGTTGCAGATGTCCCTGTTCATTGAAGGTGGATGGGACTAGATAGCCTTCAAAGGTCCCTTCCAACCCAACCATTCTATGATTGTTTGATTTTTTTTTTTCCATTCCTACACTTAAGTGCTAGCAGTTTCTGACAATTCAACATTTCTATAATTTAATGTGAGCTCACCATGTGAGTCTGAATTTATCTATGCTGTGAAAATACACAAATTTAAAATTAGATTAAAATGGAACTCATACCATCTCTACATATAAATTAAGCTGTTTGTAAATAGAGTTCTGGAACATAAAAGAAGGTTGGAAGGAATCTTTAGAGGTTGTCTAGTCCAACATCCTTCTCTAGGCAGATCTACTTGGGAATTTGAACTACTGGAGTGATTGCTCATCTAGGTCTTCTAAAAATCTGTTACACATTTTTCTCTTCAGATTAGTAAGTCGTTATTGAAAACAATGTCTTTTGAATTGCATTAGTTCTTCATAAATTTGTTTTCCATTTCTGTAGCTCACAGTTGGAGAGGACACCACTAAAAAACAATCCAGATGAGGACATCAATACTATACTTCCACAGACTCCCGTTCGGTATGAGTTTTTCTGTTAAGTGTGTTCTTTTATTTAATATTGTAGCTAGAAATACTCATCTTTAGAGTAGATTTTTTAATCTTTAAGGAACTGTGGGCTTAGTTTTGTTGTTTCTTTCCACAAACCATACTGTAGTTCTGATCACTGGTGAGTGGTGAGCATGTACTGAGGGGTGCTGAATGCCCTCAGTTCCTGATGAGGTGTTGAAAAACAGAGAAATTCTTTTGCTGAGTTGCATAAGAATTGCAAAATGTCTGTAAAATAAATGACGGTGTTTGTTCTTATGAGAATGCAACTTCATTCTCCCATGGTAGTACTTTATACTTCCACCTTCCTTTCCCATCTTTACCCTAGCTCTTTATCTTCTGGCTTCCTTTCATTATACCAAACTGTATATGCACACACATGGCTTCTCCTGAGATCTTTTGCTTGTTAGTATTATTTTTTTTCTGCATGGGAAGATTTAGCATTTCAAAGTACTTACTTTTGGTATTTTTCCTGTGTTGGGAAGATGAGCATTTCAGAGTGCCAGCATACTTTCGTCTACTAGGAAAATGGAAAGATGAGTTAGAAATGTGGTATTAATTGGAGGTTGTTTGATCTACAATCAAATGCAGAAAAACTGCAAGCTTGAATTCAGTTAAGCAAAGGAAAGGATATCTGCATTTACTGTTTTTCCCATGTACCAGAAACTTTTTTGACATAATCAGTATCAGTGCCTGGAAATTCCTGTACAGAAAAACCAATCAGCTGTGTGACTGCACTACAATGTGCTGTGTAGACAAGAAGTGTCCTCAGACGCAGTTATTCTTAAGGTGTCAAGTTTAAGGAAATCAAAGAGTGAATTTTTGCTCCATGCTTGATGTATGAATGCCTTTCATTTTAGTGTGTTGTAGAGAAGTTAAAGTATTGTACTCTTTTGTATTACTTCAGTTTTCTCAAATGAGCAAAACCATTTTTGTTTTCATTAATAATACTTCTACAGTATTTATATGCTTGTGGAAGAATAAGTTAGGGTTTGTGCATGCACTAAATCTGCCCAATGCCATCTGCAGAAACTGTTTTCTACCCAACAGAGCAGCAAAGTTCTGAACAGCTTCTTCATAAAAATAATAAAAGGAGACATGCAGCTAAGATAATTATTGACCAGTATAAGAAAAAATTTCTCAGTCACAGGCAATTAAAAGTTCTATTTGATTGCCTTGTGGTCCCTTTTAGTCTTATGCTTCAAATATTTAACTGCCAGTGATGGTTTTTAGCCATAAAGGCATCAGTTTTCCTTCTGATTCCCAGGCTGAATGTGCACGACTAGCAACTAGATCATCTGTAACATCCATTGTATTCAGCAAGAAGGTCATTGACAGCAAATCCCATTTTTAACAAATGTAGATAACCACTGACACTTTTTAATTATAGTCGTTATAAAGCTCTCTAGGTGGCAAAGATGCTTCCTTAAAATTCTGACGTTAAGAAAGTCCAGGAGTATGAAGTTTCTGCACTGCTAAAACTTTGAAATATGCACAACCAGCTTAGACCTTGAGAGAAGGTCTAGTGAGATTTAGATTATCTCCATTCGTATTTGGGCTTTGCTCTGAGTTTTCCAAAACTGATGCTATTTAAGGCAATTCATGTGAAGGCCTATTCACCAGCACTGATTTTGGGCTGTAGTAACTGTTTTTCATGAAGCCACGGAAGTGTCAGTAGATGGCAGCAAAATTTTGATCACCAGCTTAAGAGTGGCAAGTGTATCCTTAACTCTCCTTGATCAAACGGAACCCTGTGTGGGATATGCTGAAAGCACTATGCTTATTCCTTTGAATTATCTTACAGTGTCCTATTTCTGGACTTACACTCATAGAATCTGCTTTAAAGTCCCCTGAAACTGGAGAGAATCTAATAATTTTTATCACTGGATTTGTATCTGGTCATTTATATAGATATTAGTATATAAAAGGGTACTAGTTATGAGCGTAATGAGAATAGGTTGTATGATTTCATTTTATGTTTTTCTAGTGTTCTTGTGCTTTTCCTTATCATTGGTAGAGTTCTGGCAGAAGTGATTTTACCAATACTTTGTAAAAAGTAGATTAAAGAAAAGTGCGTCTTTGCACTGCTACAGTAGTAATGATTAAACACATTTTTCTTGTTTTTGCACTTACTTGACTGGTGATATGAGCCAAATTGAGGTTAAATGACACTGAAATTTAAAACAGGAAAACACACAAAATTCTACCAAGAAACAAAAACCACAATGAAAAATTCAGGAAGTAACAATACCACAGAAGAATCAGACTGTTTCTAAGGTGTTAAGCCATTCTTTTGGTTATGAAAATTATCACAATCCATACGTAAATAATTAGATAAATTGCATTGTTAGCATTCATAATGAGACAGTGCAACAGATCTTCCTGACAGTTTGTTTGATAACTGAAGTGAGAACTGCAATCATAATTTTTTTGTGTGTGGATTTGCTATTCGGTTTCTGGAAACTGCGAGGTGAACCTTAATGCTTATTATGCATTTTATTGTGTTTTTCTAGGGCAGCAATGAATAACATTCAGCAATTGATTCTGATTTTAAACTCAGCACCTGATAAACCATCAGATACTCTCATCATGTATTTCAATGTAAGTGACTACAAAGAAGATTTGTGTAAGATTCTTGGAATTACTACTCAGGCAAAATGTACACCTGTAGATTTGATGCACGTGTTTCTGAAGAAGTACATTTTTATTGAGTTGGTTTAAATGTAATCACTCATTTTAGAAAGCACTTCTCTCTAACTGTTGTGTATTGGAACCTTTTAAGTGCTTAAATACTTTAGTTACTGAACTAAATGTTAAAATTCTTTTATGTATGTATTGAATGGCAAAAAAGGAGGTATAAAAGGGAAACAAAAAAAGAGAAAAAGATGTACTGCACTCTTCTAATACTGCATTTGTATTTCTGCTGATGACCTTATTGAGAGGTGTTACAAAGGGAAGCA
This sequence comes from Pomatostomus ruficeps, assembly GCA_013400735.1. NCBI lineage: Eukaryota > Metazoa > Chordata > Aves > Passeriformes > Timaliidae > Pomatostomus > Pomatostomus ruficeps. The sequence continues at coordinate 194,882 of VYZT01018630.1, read as the reverse complement.
GGACTTTTAATAATTTAAATTATTAAAATGTTTTTGAAGTAAAATGTCTTTTCTTTGCCTTTCCTTCCCCTAATTTGCTTCCTGTACTTTATTAGAATTGCACAGTGAACCCTAAGGATAGTATCCTGAAAAGAGTGGAAAGTTTTGACCACATCTTCAAAAAGAAATTTGCTGAAGCAGTTGGACAGGGATGGACTGAAATTGGCTCACAGGTAGGTATTTGGGTTGAATATCACTTGTTTGAACTCTGTTAGTTAGCACGAGCTAGTGTGAGACCTGACTTTCAGTGTAGATCAGTAAAGGTAAAAAGTAACAGTATTCTTTTCAAATTGAGGAAGCACTGTAAAGATAGTATTTAACAAATTCCTCTTCATATATAAGGAGCAATAGGAACTGGGTAGAAATATGTTGGAACTACTTTACTGAAGAATGGAAAAATTGCTGGCTAAAATACATTAAGTGAAACATATATTTGCATTCATTAAGATAACTTGGCCTAAAACTGCAAAAGGTGACTCACTTCCTTATAAAATCAAGAGGGCAGCTGTGCTTTCAACAAGGATTTTGGAAAATTAATCCAACCAAGTTTGTACTCGACAGTCTTCTTCCTGTCTGTCAGCACTGCTTTTTATCCTGTTAGCTGTGAATCAGCGTGAGCACAGCTCAGGTTGTTACACCTGGTTAAGTCTTCACATGGTTTGGGTAGTCACACACCTTAGTGTAGCCTTTGAGGCCTCTCCAACTTTATCAGCCACTGGAACTGGGGACACCAACGTCTTTATAGTGGCTCTGTCAAAAACTGGAATGTTCTGGATTGTCCAAACACAAGAGTCTGCCTGGTGTAGTCTGTTAAAACTTCTTGTAACACTCCTGAATTTCTTGTTCTTAACAGAGGTACAAGCTCGGAGTGCGTCTCTATTACAGAGTAATGGAGTCCATGCTGAAGTCGGTAAGTTTGGTACTGCTGTCTTAGTACTGGCAGTACATCCAGAAATACTAAGAATATTCATGAGTTTGGTCTGATTTATTTATTTCAGGAGGAAGAGCGTCTCTCAGTGCAGAATTTCAGGTACTTGCCCCTAACTTGTTATTGAAGTCTGCTATTCTAAGTCATGGGACAAGTACTAATAACTTCCTTTCTCTTCAGCAAACTTCTGAATGATAACATCTTCCACACATCTCTTCTGGCATGTGCTGTTGAGGTTGTCATGGCTACGTATGGCAGTAAGTTGAATCTAAAGTCCTTAATAGCATTGGTACTTATTGATAATTACTGCCGTCTGTTCTAACATATAAAATAGAGTAAATAGCAAAAGGAAAGACCAAAACAAAAAAAGGAACTCACTGAAATGTCTGAGCTAGCAGTGATTCAATAAATTCAAAAAGGAAAAAACATCAAAAGTGGAAGAATGTAGAATTTGTGATAATTTTAGTCTGTTTTCCCTTCAGGAAATGCTTCACAAAGTGACAGTACCAGTGCTGAAACAGACTTGTCTTTCCCATGGATTCTCAATGTGTTTGATTTAAAAGCTTTTGACTTCTACAAGGTGATCGAAAGCTTTATAAAAGCAGAGCCCAGCCTAACACGGGAAATGAGAAAGCATCTGGAACGCTGTGAGCATCGGATTATGGAGTCTCTCGCTTGGCAATCTGTAAGTAACACTTTAAAGTAGTATTTGCCCTTGTATAACATGCTTACCTGGAAAAAAAGAAGTCCCACCTAACTCTATAAAATAAGTTGTGGTCTTGCTGAGATTTAGTTCTAGAAATATATATCACAAGAGAGAAACAGGATTAGTTTTGGCATGTCTTCTACTTTTAGAAAAAAGGAATATATCAGAGGTAGAAGTCAACATAGCTCTGCTGATTTATGTGATTGTAAGCCAGCATCATCTTACTAGTCTGGCACAAATCATAAGGGTAATACCCTTAACTGTGTTTTGGTACCAAAGTCAGCAATAAATTCTATGCTTTTATTTGAAAGTTAATTTTTATCCAGTTGCTATTCCTACTTGGCAATAGGGCCTCAGTTCTGAACATCTGATATGTTTGTTAATAGTACTTAAAGTATTATTTTGCATTGTCCTTTGCATTTCAATCACTTTGGTATTTTTGGATGCCATTAAAATAAAATGTTGGAAGGTTGGGTTGTTTTTTTTGGCTGTATCTCAGTAAATCAAACATTGTTTCTTTTCATTGTTCGTTACTTATAAACCAGAAATAGGCTATTTATGCCACAAAGCAGGAAACTATAGAGACTGGTAGTTTTGACCAGAGAGACATAAAGCAGCCATTTAAGAACCCATCCCATATCTTTTAGTTCTGGAGAGGAAGGGATATTTTAAGAGGCAAGATAGTATTTTAGGAAACTTCCAGGCATGTAAAAGGTGTTTGAGAATTGTAACCTTCAGAGGACAAAAGAGAGGTACAGTTACCAGGGTTTGACTCTCTCTAAGCAGGAAGTGACTCCTGCTACCTTCTACAAACCATCTTGAAGCCAGCTTACTGATCAGCAATACGCCAGATAGACCAGTCTCTACCCAATATCTCAAACAAGGCATGCAGGATAATTTAATTTAGACCTGGGCTTTCAGACTGGAAGATCCAGAGAGTTGTGATTCCAAAAATTGTGGGTGTTGCAGGCTTTTGTCAAACTAATGATAATGTCATCAACAAGCACAGGATTATTTCAGGTTTTTTTGAGTGCTCTGCTTGAATGTATTTTAATGTTTTGACTTTCTCTTCTTGAGTTTCTAGAGGGATGTGGTTGGTACTGTTTTGGGGTGGCTGATTTGAGTGTTAATAGCATGGAGTAGTTTAGTTGGAAGGGGCCTGCAAAGATCTCCTGGAGCCAGAGAAGAATGTGGAGTGGGGCTCAGTGGAAGGGATGAAAAGCAATGCGCATGACGTGTATCCAAGGGCCCTGCTGCTTCACTGAGCTTCATATCCCCTGGTCTGGGTCCCCCCAGGCTCCAGACAGTGAGTGTCTCTTCTTGCTGGAGTCTTGGCACCAGAGAGCACAGCAGGTTTCCCTCAAAAGGTGAGGGCAGCTGTGGCAGCCAGGACAGGCACGCCAAGATTCTGTGCTGGCCTGTTCTGGCTGCCCATAAGGGAAGGGCTGTGAGTTGTAAATAGCAGAGGTCTCGGGAGAAGAGGAGTAGGGAAACATTTTCTATGCCAAAATGCCTTGCTGAGTCTTTGGGTCACTGCAGCAAAGGACCTGAAGCCCCACACAAAAATGTGAAGCCATGAGTCCTCTAGTGCAGAAAATCTACCCCTTCTTCCTTACATGTGAGTGTTGGCTGGTTTTGCCTGTAAAGTTTAACTTATTAGAAACAGGAGAAAATACTTACATGGTTGACTCTGGAGGCTGTTGAGGTATACCAAAAAGGCTCAGCTAGTGAACAGAAGAGTGGTTTACTGTATTCTTCTGCAGTTCCTTATCTGGGTATCATCTCCATGCAATGGTGTACAAGATTTACAAGTGTCTGCTTAATTAGCAATTCCCTCAAGAATGGGCAGGCAATTAGAGAAGAGTATTTCATACCAGTAAATACCTCTGACCCTCCAAATACTTGATAAAGGAGGAGAGAAAAGCCAGATGCCTTCTTACTCAAAGAATGTCTCACCATAAGTGGTTGCTTTGAGTTAATTTTAAACAGTCCAAGAAAGATGGCATCTCAAGAAAGTTCAAGTGTCATCATATGGTTAGAGAGTGGTTTGGGTTTTTGGCTTGTTCTTTTTCAAAAAGTGTTAAAATGAAGAAGAAAAGAACGGCATGAGTAAAGCTTATGCAAAAAAAGAATCTAGCTTGGTAAATAAGAATAGAAGCTTTTGATAAACATTTATTTACAAGTATTTGTATAATGCAGCTTGAATTCCCCCACTTCCTTACTATGTATTTTTGTTTAGTTCTTGCATCCTCCACCCTTCCAGGTAATGCATTTCATTACAAGGCTTGTCTGCTTCAGTCTTTCCTCATTCTCCTGACTGCTTTAAGAAGCAAGACTTCAATGAAAGATTTAAAAGGATTGAGCAATTTAATACAGAATAGCTTGAATTTATTGTAGTTTTACTTGTCACAGAGCTTTTGTGAGGAAAAATGCCTTGTGTAATTTCTCTGAAAAAAAAGTCTCAAGTGCATCCGACTTTTACCTGACTTTGGAAGCTGTATCAAGTGAATGTAAAAGATTCTGGTTTTTGCTGTTTTCTGAAGATAGTATATTACTCCTTAGCTAGTCAGTGTGAATATGTTTATTGCTTTTGCACAGCTAGCTGATTTAGTCATCTGTGCTTTAGGAAGGAAATGAAACTTTTCTAGGTCATCCTTTCTTTTAACAAAAACAAAAGCATAGCTAGACAAAATAAAGGGTGGAAACCAGTTGAAGGTTCTTCTCAATAATTCTTGATTTTTAAAAGGGGCAAGTACATACTGACTAAATCATGTGAAAAGTACTTCCTTTTTCATAAATCCTTATCAAATCCTGAAAGGAGAAGTCCCATTTAACAACTGAAATATTTACCAGTGAGGTTATGATGCTTCCAGATGAAGATTATGTAGAGATCAGCTTGGAATATGTTAATAATGCTGCCTAATTTTTATTTGCAAAAGAGAAATACACTGTATAATATTCTTTCTTTACTTTGAGTTTGTGCTCACAGTGTTTTGAGCCCTATTTTGATTTCGTAACTTTAAAGGGAACTGAAATTACTTTAGACGCAAGGATGCTGAATAGCCTTTGCTTAATTTTTATCATACTTACAGAAATACAATTTAAACCTTTCCATAGTTAAAATCTGTTTCCTATGAAAGGGATAGCTTGTTACCTGCCATCCTGGGAGTTCATGCTCAGCCTTTTCCATAATTCTGTCAATTTGACTTCCCTTGTGGCCACCCAAAAAAGTTACTGTTTTGAATATCTCTAATGATGGTTGTGTGAACAAATTCCAGAATATCTGAATTTGCCTTAGAGAAAGCCCTGTCAATTGCCATGTCACATCTTTGACTGAACTGTCATTGCTGTTTGCTGCAGTTTGTTAGGAATAAACAAGGAAGAGCAGGTTTTCAGTGCAAGCAAATCAAACACAAAGTCAGTTTTCAATCTATTTTGAGTGAAATACCTGTGGGGTTTTTTTTTTGGTTTTGCTACGCCATTCAAGGAAGTAAATGCCTATGGAGTATCTTTAAGTGTATCTGCGAAGCAATCCAGCTATATTTTCCTGCCTCTCAGCTTCCATTCTACTCACAAGCTCTGAATGGGGAGGTACAAGCAAGGTACTATGCTTTTCATGCTGCTGCTTAGAGAACGTGCTTCTTGCTAATGCCCTTTCACGTGTACAGTGTTGGGGTAGTGAAAGGGTCTTGTTCTTCTGCACTGGAGTTGGAGGCCAACCACAGCCTTGTCTGAAGATAAAATAATTTAGAGACAAAAGCACTCCACACTTTCCTTGTTAGCTCTACAGACCATAGTGTTCTGTTGTTAACTTGTTAACTAATCCATGTGGGCACTAGGAGTATTCCAAGGGGTATTTCTTTTAGGACTGCAGTTTAAAAGGTTATGTGGTAGCTCTTGCTGTTAACAGGGATGAGAGGCAGCTGCATCACCACCTGCAATCCCCCCACAGCTCAGAACAGAATGTGAAGGTTTATTGTGGCACGCTAAAGGGAGTTCATTCACAGCCTGATTTGGTCTGGTAACTTCAGCTGTGGTTTTCATGTTTGTTTTTGTGTGAGTAACAAACAGATGTGAAACCAAAGCAGTGCATTGCACTGCAGCTGTTGACACTGTAACCTTCCTTGGCTGTATTGCTTTTTAATACCTGCTGTCCTAATTAGTGTTTTATTTTTCAAAGGAGGAAGGAACACCAGTATTGATATGTGTTGTGATTTGGAGTTGTAGTATGTTTTGGAGTTTTGATGACTGATGCAAGATAAAGATGGCTTCATGAAGTTACTTCTCTTAATGGTTAAAATATGATTAGAAGTAGACAAGTGTGCTTTGCTTAATTTGTAACTTCTTTCATGTAGCATTGCCTAAACTGTGCTCCATAATGTTTCTCCTTTTTTTAGCTTCTCCTTTTCTGTGGTTTCTATTGTCAGTTCAGCATTTGCAATGAAATCTGCAGTATTGTTTTATCATGCCATCGTTGATTTAATGTAACTTGATGTTTGCAATAAGTATTTGTCTACTAACTATATAGTCAGTGTTTATACTTAAATACTTCATCCCACACCAAAGACTTCTGTTGGTTTTAAATTATGCAGCTCACTACAGCAGAAGTGCCTTCGTGCTCAAAACCATGTATTCCCAAAGAATATATTATTGCATTAATATGACAAACCCGCTGAGCTGGAATAACAGCAGACCTACTTTGATCATGCATTAAGGAGAAAAATATTAAATAGGTGTGTTTAAGATTTGCGTAAAAAGCGTTAGACAAATCCAGGTCAGGGTAAAGCTGTGAGCAGTTACAGGTCAGCAAGTGTTCCTTAGTACTTTGGAATAGTACAGGCTTAGCCATGCAGCCTCCCGGTCTTTGATATTACAAGGAGACAGTTACTGTGGAGCTCACTGTTCTCGAGTGCTTAGTGCCTGTTTCCTTGGATGCAGTGTACGATGTCAAATTAGGTTTCTGTGCTCATTGTAAAGATGAATTGAGCATCTAGAAAGGGGAGTTAATATGTTTTCTTGTGGTTGTATGCTTCTCAGTAGGGATTTCTGTTAGGGTGTGTCTGAAGTCCTACAGCTCCTCTTGAAGGTAGGTGTCTACATGCAGTTCAAAGTCCCCCTTTGGTTTCGACATCTTAAGTGATGCCTTTTAAATCAGGAAGAAGTAGGAATGGTCACACTGTTAACATTTCATGCATTAGGTTAATGGATAAGTGGTTTACTGTTGTGTTAAAAGAGTGAATCTAAAGTCTTGTTGATAGGCAGCCAAGTAAGGCCAGGCAGCAAGGGCTGGGTGTTTGGGGCTGAGATTGTACTACTGACCTCAAAGGTACAATAGCTTGGGCTTAAGTACTGCCCCATGGTCATCAGGGGTGTTTCATTGGTAACATGTTCCCTGGCCTGTTCTGGCATTTGTCAGCTCTCCTGTGGACAATGCCTGGGCAAGATTTGGGGCATGATGCTGCTCAGGGACTATTTTCAGCTGCTGGTATGGATTAGCAGTGGGGGATGTGTAGTTATGTGGGTGCAAGCTGTGCTTTGCCACTTGCCCTCGAGGCCCTAGGACAGGCTGTGGCCCGTTGTGTTCCCAGCCACAGATGTAGTCGCGGGTTCAGCCACGAGTGACTTCAGTGCCGGCAGATGAGTCACGCGTTCCTGCGCTGCCTTTCCTCTGGGCTGCGGGGCTTGTACGCATTTCTGCGCAGCAGCTGGCTTCTCTTGGGAAAGCCAGTGTCTACCAGGCGTACTCCTTCCATGCCTGCTAAATTTTGCCTTTCCTCAGGTACAGGAATACCTAATTTGTGAATGGGGGACAGCCTTAGGCACAAAAGAACTGCTGAGCATATCCAGAATGACAACATCTGCAAGCACGCTCACTGGCAGGATGCAGTCTGCCTAGGGAGCTTCGCTGGTGTAAAGACAGGCACCTCAGGAATTGCAGGTATCAGATTGCTCATGCAGACACCACTCGTGTCTTGTGGGCTTCTGGATTTTAGACGCCTGGTATCTTGTCTCAGCTTGGAAGCTGCAATGGGCAGTGATTTGTTATATGGAATTTTCTAGAGTTTTTCTTTCAGGGGACAAAACATGCTAAGGGTCACCAAAGGATGGCTTGTCATGTGCTCACCATGCTCCTTTTGACAAAGTTGCATTAGGAGTATACAGCTTTAACCTTCAAAAAGGAACTGAGAACATATTTGAGGTTTTCTGTCTGTACATACTAAATATATTTCTGCTTGCATTGTAAGTGTGTTCCAGAAGCGTGTGGCATGAGAGAGGTCATGACTACCACTGCTTCTTGGCGTGATAGTGCTAAAGGCTTACACTGGTTCTGCTGCATGTGCTTTTAAAATTTTTTTCAGGTTATGACATTTCAGTTGTCACAGCTGTGGCTGGAAAGCCTTCTGTGATTTTGCCTTTATCATACAGGGCACATTTTTAGGAGTCTGTAAGATGATTGCTTTTTGGGTATTTGTGAATATACCACATAGTGTAATATAAATATATTAATATATTTATGTTTTATATGCATTTTTATTTTGGCACACACACACATGCTTAAATAAAATATGTAAGAGTGTTTATCCCATGCCTTTCTAGTACTACTGAAAATTTTCCTTTAATAAAAACCATGTTGTGCTTTTTGAGGCTTGAAACTTTTATCTGCCTTAACAGCTGAAGGCAAATTGAAAAACCAGGAAGAATAGTGAATTACAGTCTTCACTGTCTCTCCCATCACTTTGAAAATCTTCCCTGCCACTCCTATTTATCGTGGAGATGACTCAAGCTGTTATTCATGCTTGGGTGTTACCATTTGAGCAAATCCTCTAGGCCACTGGAAGAGAAGCCAGAACATTTAAAGCTGAGGTCCTGTGTTTTCTGCTTTTGTCTGTGTTGACAGTGTGTTCACTTCTTGGTAGGCACTCACAAAGTGTATAAAGCACTCACTAGGACTGGAGGATTTTGGTTATATTAGCACAGTGCTAACAGGTTTATCTGTTGCAGGTATACCAAGTCAGCCCAACCCTTAAGATGCTCTTGGTTCAAGTACAAACATGACCAAAGGGATTACCTAAGACACAGCAACTATGCAGAGTTTTCATTCTGTGACATTTAGATGCCATTCTTGATTAAGAATGTTAATTTTTCCCTACTGCATCTACTGGTTTAAGGTTTAGTTTCTCTGACTAGGGGGATATGAGTCCTGCTTCCTATAAGTTAGATATTTAGGTTTCCTCTATACGTGAGACAGAGCTGTACTTCCAGGAAGCAGTTTATTCTGTTTATTTTAAACAGGTATTTTACAATGGGATTATTCACTTTTCACTGTCATCTGTCTCAATGACAAACCTAAGCTAGATCTATAGTGTTTGTCTGTTAAGGTTACAAGAAGCAAGTCATACGCTTCATTCTACTTTTCATAACTGCATTTCCCCCTTCCTTAAAGCATGGAAGGGAGATTAGCAAGAGGTGGTTATGTAATTATGCCTAGGTTTGCTTTAGGTGCCTGCTTGTGCTGTGTATCTTGTGTGTAGTCACTGTTGTCTTCTCGCATGGAGGTCATGTACCCAGGCTGTGCCAGGATCTCTCTGGTTATAGATTTACAGCTGTGACAGGGAGCTGGGGTTTATAGGCTGTACTCAGTGGATCTGCCAGCTCTGTTGGTGCAGCATAAAGATATCTTGCTTATCTGTACACCAGTACCAAGTACAGATTTAGTCACAGAAATAAGTCTGTCTTAGCTGAGAATTTTCTTTAGTCTGTTTTTCTTTAAGATTGCCTGGTTATAAGTAACAAGGAATAGAAAATTAGATTTCTAGGAATCCTTGCTTTTCAAGTTGTTGGGGTTTTTAAGTTTTTAAATTTTTTTTTTAATACTGTCCAACGTTTTTGTAGTTATATCACAGCTGTAGGAATTTGATTTTAGTTCTACTATATTTCCAGGTAGTTTGAACTTCAGCTTTTCATCCTGCAACGCTGCTATATCTGCATTGTAAATACTTTGTAGGAATGTTTAAAGGTTGCCCAGGAGGAAAAAATATATTCAAATTCAGGGAGGTGTCTTTGCAGTTCTTCAGTTTTGTAAAATATTGCAGAATTGCGGCAAATTTGAGGTGACTGTCTCCTTAAATACAAAAGTAAATACAGCTTAGGTTAAGCTCTCTGACTGTATCCCTGTTGCTCCTTCCTTGGATGGGACTATGCTCTCCAACTTTGTAGTTTTATAAATCTGTGTAGTGAAACAAAACTGGTAAAATAAATAGAATGAAGTTTTGTTTTGGTTTTTGGGGTGTTGTTGTCATTTGGTTGGTTTTGTTTTTTGTTTTGGTCTGGCTTATTTTATCTGAGCCACAGTCCTGAATAACTTTCACAAGCTTTTATTACTCTTTCTTTCCTTATTGTTGTGCCATTTTACTCACTCTCGTTAGCTTTTTAATGGAAGATAAAATTAGCTTACCGTTAAGAAGCAAAGTGGGTGCCAAACAAACATTCTGATGTGGAGGTTTGGGGTTTCTTTCCCAGCTGTGTGCTCAATTTTCAAGCTCTTAAGGTGGCATCGGTATTGTGTCAAACTGTCAAATTATATGTTATTGGAAGATGTTTTTCTTTCTTTGCTTGCTGCACTTTAAGTTATTGCATGCATAAAAGAATGGGGTTTGAGTTGCTTTTTTGTAGGCCAAGTAAGTGTTTTTGTACCTGCTTTTATACTGTATAAATACATAGTTCTTCAATTATGTTGTTGTATCACTATCTTACAGTAACTTCCCAGTAATAAAAAGCCCTTGTCAGGGATGTGGATCCCTCTGTTCACAGCTGTTGAGTAGGCATAGTGTTTACCATCCTCCAGAAAGGTATTCCCTCTAGGTTTTGTGGAAGCTTTTCCTTTGGCTGGGTTTACCTGTCAGAATGGGGTAGGTGCAGGCTGGTAAGTGCCCATGGTGCCTCTGAGTGTGGAACCTCTGCAGCTGCACCCCTGGTGTTCTCCTGAACCCCTGAGCAGAGGCTTGAGGCTCACCCAGGTAGACTCTGCCTCGTCTGAGCTTGGCTTGGGTATGCACCTGGACTGCCAGCGCCCTGTCCTTTCCATTTGGGAATCACCCTGCCCAGACCAGAGCCCGTGCTTGGCATGCTCTCTGTGTGCCTTTTGCACCTTCTAGCAGCTGGGAGGAAGTCTTATCTTATCTGGACAGTAGTAGGTACTGACTTTTTTTTTTTTTGTGCATTTGCTACTCACAGGAGCATATGAAATATAGTAGCATTCAGTATATGTGGTAAACTGTTTCACATATAATAAGCGTGAAATAACTTAAGTATGCAAGTAGACCAGCAGTTTTCTTCGGATTTGATTTCATTAATGAAACGTATTTTTTGTGAGGCTGAAAAGGCAGATATTTTGGTACTTGCTTCCCTATCGTTATTCTCATTTTTGTCCATGTTTTGCTATGTACTTAATAAACTTTTCCAATTGACTTCCTTTCATAAAGCAGCAGTATTTGCAGAATTAATCTGAAAAGCAGAGCTAACCTAGACACAGTTGTTTTCATGTGAGCTAGACTTAATATTATTCCTGAGATGATGGCATTAATTTTGGGTGCCTTCTGTTGCTAGCATTGTTATTTAAGAATTTTGTTCTTTAAGGCAGGAGCTCACTGTTTAAAAAAGGTAGAGTTAGGGAAAATATTAAAGCTGTGTGTGTGTAAATATATTTTTTTAATCTCATCATAAGAGGGTTAGAACTTCTTGCTACAGGCCTTCCTTTGTCATTGCTTGTGGTTTGATTCTCAGGTTTAAACTATAGAAAATTTACCCCTTCTTATTGCTGGATGGCTTTTAGTTTTGATAGAACTAGGGTGGGCAGACCACTTCTGAAGTAGAAAAAAAGAATTATTTAAGATCTAAATTCTCAGCTCTGGAATTTTTAGTTTTCCAATAACGTGGTAGGTTTTATAAAAGACCAGAAAATGTGTGAAGGGTTCTTTTTGTTTGTTTTAATTTTGTGGTAACTTCAGTTTTCTTACGGGAAAAATGGCTTGCTTTATAAGCAGCTGTATGACAGGAACTGGATGGGGGTGAGGTGATAAATCTGAAAGGCTTCAGTATCAAACCAGAATTGTCAAAGCAAAACTTCTCCTTCCAGCTTCTTGCAGAAGTATTAGACTGTGTAAGCTTGGCTTTCTGAATGTGGCTCATCTTAAATGAGCCCTATTGAGTACATTCTGTAAATGTGCTAATACAGTGATAGTTGTGTTCATACAATGTTTTAAACATTCTGCTAATTGGATAACCAATGCAGCCCAGGCATTTCTGTCTTCTAGATTTAGAATTGTTCAGATTTACATTTTGCCTTAGCTTTTGAAATGTATGCTCTTTCATTTTGTCAGTGGTGCTCAAATGCCAGAAACCCTGAGGTCTAAATGATAATAGTCTAGCAAAAAAAGGGAACTTGTCTGGATTTACAGGTCTGTTTGGATGCAAGAACCTTATAATATTGCATTTACTGCTGGAAAAGTATGAACAAATTGCTCATCATTGATAAATCTCTTAGAAAATAACTTGAAAGAATAAATATGGCTAGAAGATACTGCGCTCAGGTGGGATTTTCAAAATTACCAATCTCAAAGTGAACCTCACTGGGTTCTCTAATTTTAGCTGAATTCTTTGTGTAATTCTAGAAATCTCATCTTTGGTTATGATGGTGCTTGAAATTACAAAGGAAAGTCACTTTCTCATTTGCAAGAGATGATGGAAGACTGTCTGATCAGGAAAGATTGAATGACAATCTAGTGCTCCCTGCCTCTTTGAAATGAAGTGAGAGGGGCATTAATGAAACTAGTGGATTTGAAACAAAAGGATGTTTGGGTTTCTTAGTTTTGTTCCCCCCTAAGCACACACACACAGTGTGAACTTTTTACTGCTGTGAACATTAAAAACTTTATGCACACTTGAAGGCAGACAGAACAAGCTCACAGAAGAAAAATTTTTGCTGAACACACAAATACATCTGACCCAGAAAGTCCTGAGATATGACTGATGAAGTGGGACAGCACTTGAGAAAGCCCTGTGTGCTTCTCCTACTGTTATCTTCTTTCCCAGGCATCCAGCCTTGTCTGCTGCTGGAGTCAGGATTGTAGATTAGCTTCGTGTTTGGGGTCTGATCCAGTACAGCCATTCTTATCTTTCACCTGGTCTCAAGAACTCTTTTTCAATTTTTGCATTTCTGTGACTGAGGTTACTTCCTTAAGAAACAAAAGCTTGGAGGTTGCTTGCAGTTAAAGATCCTTTACCTGTCTGAAGTATCTTCTGTAGGGATTTTTTTACACACTTTTAGATGGAAAAATATAAAGATGTATTTGACTTGTTATTGGTATTTCTTTAAATGTAAAGAATACCACCTTGTATACTGAGGTGAAAAAAAAAAATTGCATGGCATTCTGTTCTTGCAAAAGCCAGAAATTAAAACTTTAAGCTGAATACAGAAAATATAAAATAGGACATCTTTTGATTGTGAAGTAATGATATGTGAGGTAAATCTGAAGTGTTTATAGTAATTTTTTTCCTTTGTCTTTTAAAATTGCTAGGTAATTAACTAGTTATAAAGAACTACCTGCCTAGATCAAAAACATGCTTGGAATCAATTAAATTTACCCTGCTTTTATTTTTATAGGAAGTGTGCATTTTCTGCACTCTGTAGATGAAGAAACCACACTACAAAGAACAATTATTAAAGTTTTGATCCTAAAACTGAACTCTTAACTCTCCCTGTGCAGACATAAGAGTAAAAATAATGCATTTTTAGGAAGTACTCATTGCAACACATTCAGATCCTCAGATGCTGTCACAATGTAAGCCTTTTTTTTTTTTGAGATGTCTTGGCATGACTTAGAAACATAACTTTTCATCTGGGTTTGATATTTAAATTTTGGCATAAGACCATACCAGAAAGACAGAAGAGTTGGTATCAAGTAAAGAGCAGAGAGAGGGAGTGCATCTGTTGAGAAATGTACCAGTGAAAGCATTGCTTCATCCACAGCTCTCCAGGATAATCTTGTTGCAGAACCAGAAAAGGTGGAGAAAACCTCATCCAGTCTGGAATAGTTGGTACCCTCTCTTTATATCAGCTTGTTGTGGGAGGTCCAGTTTTCCTCCCCCTCTTCTGAATCAGTTAGATCAGGAATTTTTCAAGTAATGGTCTGATTCTCAGCATTACAGATGATGCTTTTTGACTTTGTTGGGTTCTTTTTTGTTAGGGTATTTGTTGTGGGTTGGTTTTTTTCCCCCCTGTGGAAGAGTGAAAATGTTTAATAATAAAAAATACAAAGCTTCCTCAAATAGCTTCTGGACAGTGAGCTATGAACTGATCAGAAAGCTATTGTACTGTGTTGCACTGTGCTATTTCAAAAAACAGAAGCTGCTGCCCTGGAGAGTGAGTGCAAAGCAGAGAGAGCTACTGCCTGTGCTTCTCCAGGCTGCTTGAGGTAATACACCAAAGAAACCTTGGATTAAAGGGGAGCACTCATATATGTGACTTTGTCTGCTTTTTCTGCTTTCAAGTCAGTGGTGGGTTTTCATTTTTCCCCTGCAGTTTTGCAATCTCAGAAAGAGTAGCTTCACTTTGCCAGGGTGAGGCTCTGGGGTGCTCACTGCTGTAAGGCAGAGGGGTGTTGCTGAAAAAGTTGTCACTCAACTGAGTAACAGCTTGACAAGCTCAGGAGAGTAGTGCCCTGGAAACATAGTCCAGCAGTGGCGTTAGTTAGGGGTTTTTGTCTCACGTTTCCTAGAGGGAGTCTAATATTAAACAGACCCCTTAGAGGGAGAGGCATTGAGACCTTAGAGATGCGTATCTGGTTTTGGAATTTCGATTTGTCAGTGGCATATGGAAAACATACAGAATTTCTACTCATGCTTAGAGGTTTATGTACTTTTTTGAAGTCTGATGTGAATCAGAAGAGTTTAGGATTCCCAGCAAAGATAATTGCTTATTTTCAGGTGTTACACAGACATGTATATCTATGCTATCTTTGTAGCTTAAGCCCATACTACTTGAATTTTCCTTTCGTAAGCTATGTGGTTAAAGACTGAAAATGCTGTTAAATTTAAAATTCAATCAACACTAGTTCCTAGCAGGCATTGTGTAACTCTGTTTCCCATTAGTAGGAGGCAATGTATGGTTGATTTGTAAGAATTTAACAGAAGTTTGCATAGGGAAATAAACTCATCCAGATAACAATGTATCAATGCATATTGAGCCATCAAACTATATTTCTCCAACATTGATTCACTCCTCAGTATACAGCCGTGGTATAAAAATGTCTCAGTGCTGTATCTGTGTTGCAGCTGACTGCCCTAAATCTTAAGTGCAAATTCATTTAGACTCAGTTCTTATTCTTGGCTTGTTTTTGGGGAGGAAAAAACAACACTTATATTTACCTTTTAAATTTTATTTTATTTTACTTTACAGTGATGTTAAATTAATTCTGAGGAAAATGTACACAGTGTTCTAGTAGCTGGGAAACATACAAAGCAGGATGTTTTAAAGCAGTTTTGTCTATGTATTCCTGTTTGTAACAGTAATATATGTAGATTCCTCCTTTTACATGGCACTGACTTTTCAAAGTGTCTTGATTAATTTTGCCAGCACATAGTCCCAAGTACTTCATTTTTATACTTTTTAAAGTTTGAAAAATAATAGCATTTGAAGTTTTAAATGCTCATGTTAAAATTATTTCTAGGACACAAAAATTGAGAGGAAGTTGCACTACAAAATTGCATTTCTTTATGGGACACCAAATAGTTTCCTGAAAGAAATAATTGACATGATGCACATGTTCATTTCTAGAAAAGGTCTTGTTTTTCTAAGAATCTGTACTTTGAGATCGAATTAACTTATTCACAGGATGTTATTTTCCTGAAAAGTCATGCGGAGTTGTAGAACTTCTCACAAAAGAGTTTAATAAAGTGGAACTGTACCTAAAGCATTAAATTCAGTCATCACAAATTACTTTGTTTTAATTACACAGGCTTCTGAGAGAGAGGTGAGAAGAAAAACCAGTTTGTCTGAGATGTTTTCAAATGCTCTGAACTACCAGGAGACTTAATTGCTTTATGGGGGCCAGGCTTGTGGAGAGAGCAAGTATTTTTATCAGATAAACCTGGGAGAAACAAAGTTCTTGTAACCCACTGATTGAAGCCTGCTGTGAACATAAGGGTCCATAAGAAGGAAGATGCAGGGAAAAAGACAGTAGGGGAGGAGTGGGAGAGACAAGAGGAAACTCTGGGGAAGATGCAGTAGCTGAAGTGATAGGACAATATGGGGCAGTTTTCCTGCAGTGTAAAGCAGGTAGCTTCACCTCCATGCTCGGTAACTTGGAAACTGATATCATTATTAAATTGAGCAACACTTTTAACTTCAGGAAGAAAAAACAACCTACTGTTTCATTTGTGTTTGACTTGACAAACAGTCTTTGGACTTTGGCTAACCTAATCTAAACCCAAAAGTTCATTTCTAACATACAATCTGTCAGAACAGACCTTTGACATAAATTTTTAAAATACTCTTTCTGTGTGCTATTACACTTAACACTTTTACAGCCTTGTAATAAACTTTACAGATGTGAAGGAAGCACAGCCTTTACATATCAGAATATATATCCACAGCTGAAGAAATGTGCAGGCTTCTAATTCCAGTTTAGTCCCAATAGTCTTTTAATATAGATTATATTGTAGAGTCACTGTCAAATATTTTCATTTTTATGGTCTGAAGGCTGTGTTGAATGAAGTTTTCTGAAACTGGCCTTTCAGAGAATCTGACGTCCCGTGGTCTGGTGGACCGATTCTTTTTTATGGAATTTTGAATGGTGTCTGATGTGAAGTAATAGACTATGGGGTCAAAACAGCAGTTTGAAACAGCGATGCACAGGGTGATGGGGTACATAGTCCTGACCGCGGTCACCACTGAGCAATTCACCCATGTCTGCGTTCTCATAAGGGAGTAAAGTATTAGGGTGACGTTGTAAGGCACAAAGCAGAAGCAGAATATCACCAAATGGACAAAAATCATTTTGAGTACCTTTTTCTTGCTTACTTTGTTCCGGCTTAATGTAAGCGGTTTGTTCAGAGTCCGTAGGACCATAGTGGAGCAGGTTACGTTCAGGATGAGCGGAATGAAAAACCCCACGGTTTCAATGAAGATGACAATCCGGGATAGGTAGGTTTTCCACGTGTCCTCTGAAAAGTTTTCAAAGCACGTCCTTTGCTCTGTGTTGTTCCGGCGGTTTGTGGACTGGAAGAAGCTTGCTGGTGTGCTGCCTGCTAGCACGGTTATCCATACTGCAACACAGACGATCTTTGCATTCCTTTTGGTCCGGAGGGTCTTGGATCGGAAGGGGTGTACTATGGCTAGAAAGCGATCTACGCTGATGCAAGTCAGAAACAAAATGCTCCCGTACATATTTGTATAAAAGAGGGTGACAGAAATCTTGCAAAGAATGTCTCCAAATGGCCAGTTTCTGGTTACAAAGTAATAAATCCTGAAGGGTAATGTAAACACGAAAAGCAGATCTGATATGGCCAAATTAAGCATGTAAGTTGTAGTCTCGTTTCGCACTTTTAAAGTACAAGTGAAAATGTAGATCGCTACACAGTTTGCTATGAGGCCGAGAACAAACACCATACTAAAGATACACCCATATAAAGTATATTTAAAGGAGTCCTCAGTGGAACAATTAGAGCTTACCATTATAATGGTATGTTAAAAAACTCCTGTGATTTGGCGTTTTCTCTGGTATTTTTATTGCAACTTTTTTGAAATTCCAGAAGAACTTGCAGGTCAGATGTATTTAAACGGTGTGCTTTGGCAAGGTTGTTACGCTGTGAAGCTTCAGGGGAGGAAGGTGAGCTCTGAGGCAGGGGAGTTCATCTCCAGCAGGAATCACCAGGAAGTCTCTCTTCTCTGCCGAGTGCTATTTGTAATCACATAGCCAGTCTGCAAAAGTCAGAAAATGCATCATTTGTGGCAGATGAGGTCACCCCAAAGCTTGCTTAGTTCCATTTCCTGCCTTGATTCAATGAAGCCATTGTAGGACTTTCTGCCTTACTCTTGGCTGCAGATTGTGACGGTGAAGCCTTGCCCATCTGAATTTACTGGGAGCTTTAGGAAACTGTTTTCTGGACGCTGCAAAGTGTCGGCACTTGCATTTCCCCCTCTCCCTTCTTTCTGTGCAACAAGTTTTTCGGCTCGCTGGCTGGCCCCATGGGGCGGGAAGCAGAAGCAGAAGGGAGCTGCTTGCCAGGGCAGAAACCGAATTCCAGAGCGTGTTTGTTCCTGCAGCCCACAGCTCTCAGCAGCTCTTGCCAGCCCAGCTCCTTCTGGAGAGCAGATCAGAGCGCCTGGGCAATTTGTAGCGTGACATCACAGGAAGAAGAGGCCGGGCACCCGAGAATGGTTTCAGTTTGGTTTGTTTGCCTTCCCCTGTCTCTGCTGTACCTTGCAGATGTAGCTGCAGCTGCCTCTTAACTCTTTCCATGCTCCCTGAGAGATCCTTTGTCAATGTTGCTGGTGTCTGGAAACCTTTCTCTTCAGTTATGACGAGACTTTGCAGGGTCTAAATAACTCTCATGCCCTTAAATTCCTGTTTTTCTTTAAAGACAGTAGTAGTTTTGGGATTTTACATAGGATTGAACTAACAATTATGCCTTTTGTTAATAGCTTTGCTTGTAAGAGAGAACACATTAATCACCAGAAATCAGCTGAGCAGTTCTGTGTAAATTCCCCCAATACACCAGTACAAACCCCAAGAGGGACAAAGAAACATTGGTAGGCATTTAAATAATTGCACCAAATAATTACTGAAAAAGAGAGGTTTGCTCTTGGATATTCACAGGACTGAGATGTGTTGCAGTAGGAGGAGAGATTTTTTTAACTTGTTCCGTATTAGAAAACACACCCCCAGCATTATTTATTTCTAATTACAAAGGTGTTTTTTTAAAAAAAAAAAAGTTGACTCCTATGGTTTTTTTTTAAATGTTGTGTTGCAGAAAGCATTTTTTTGAATCATGTAAGCACCGAATTAATACAGCAAAATGCATATACTGTACTATGCAATTGGTTCTGGTAATTTAAAGGGGGACAGTTACCACATATGCACAAAATACTCCCATTAGTCACTGATAATTGAAACAAAAACATGTTGTAACTAATTACATTGTTAAGTAAATATTAAAAAAAAGCAGCTCTTACTGCCTTTAGGGGCAGATATGATATAAATCTCAGTTGAGACAGACTCATTTATTAAACAACAACTTGGATAGACTCACTTCTGGCATCAAACCCAGTCTATTTCTAAGTCTTAGAATAACAAATCTCTTCATATCTGGCTGGGTGGCATGGTTCTTTTGAACTGTATTTTAATCAGCCTTGCACCTAAGCAAGGCTCTGGGCAAAACCTTTCTAGTCTGCTGTGAAGGAGAGTAAAATAATAGCGCTTCACAGGATTTTGGCATAGTTTCTAATGTAAGGTTTGTCAGAGAAAATTCAGAAACATGCAAAAGTGGATGTTGCTTATTTTATTTCAAGCTTTCTTTATAGTTTTCTGTGAAACATGTTCACGTTGATTTTGAGGTGAAATCAAGCAGTTTAACTTAAATAGGCTATAACCGCAAGAAACCTTTTTGACTCTTCTTGAAATTCATGCTTAAGTGTAAAGCATAGTGCATCTTGGACTTCTAAGTCAGTTGGAAATGAAAATGTGAGCTTGACAGAATCTCTCAGGTGTACCTTAGCATAAAGGTTTTCCTGGCTTTTCTCAAAAAACAGTCATCACAGGCTAAATTTTGTTTCTGTTCCTGGCAACCTTGCATGGTGAAAGAAGGGTTTTTCTGCAAAAGTTCTGCATCAGGCTATGGGAGCTCTGTTCTGTTTTACTGTTCCAACTTCATTTGTGAAGGAAAACTGTGTGGGGCAGGCTCAGTTACTTGAAGAAAAATCCGTGAAGTACAGAAATTTGATGTCACAGGTCAAAGCCTCAAGAAATAATTCACGTTTAGAGAGAGAACCTAATGGCAATGAGTGTGTATCTCACTGATTAAAACTTGATTTGGCATTTTGACAAATGTGTGGGTGCACAGAGGCAGGGTGGGACGTCTGGTTATTTTACCACTGTAAATGTGCTTTAGAGCTTTAGGTGCATGCTCAGCCTTTGCTCCATCTGTCAGAGCTCCTGCCTCACCGTGGTCTGCATTGTTGCTCCTGTTACAATATGGACACTGCTCAGAGCTGTAGTTTAGAGCATTGTGTGTATGGCTGTGTTGTCTTTAGGACGTTGTTGCCCCTGTACCCTTCTGGTGCAGTGCAGTACACGCACTTTACGCTAATTGACGACCTACGTGATATTTGTGTATGTCCAGAAATAGCATTCAGCTGCAGGGTTTCTCCACCTGCAGATGAAAATGGGAAACCCCTGAATTGACAGGTTTTTCCTTCCCTTCCTGTTTCAATGAGGAGAGTTATGACTGAGCAGACAGGCTGAGTCATTTTAGTGTAAAAGTGTGAACAGCAAAGGTGAATTGCGTACCAATTTTCTTAATTTAGATGTAGCTGATTGTTACCAAGCAGTGCTTTAATTTTGTGAGCTTGTCCAAACTGAAGAACCTGCGTTAGTGCACTGGGAGCAGTTGGAGTCAGGAGTGGCCTCCCTTCTGGCCAGGCTCCCGCATGAGCAGGGGGGAGGCTTCATTTCACTCTTTCCTTTCGTTGGATCATGTTTTAAGATGTCGGGCTTTGTGCCGGCAGAAAAGACTTTAGTAACCTCCAACACCTTAAATTTTAAGAAGTTTAACAGTTATGGAGGAAGAATTGACATGGAAATGGCCTTGCTTATACTCCTTCACCACGGGCAATTTTCCTTTAGGATGGGAAGGAGAGGATAGGCAGGAGGAAGCAGCTGCAGGACGGGCCTTGTGCACTGAGGGGTTTTTTGTCTCCAAAGGAAACAATGCTGTTGCTGCAGGGAAATGCATATGTGAGTCTGCCTTTCTGCATGAGAGATGGGGGTGAGTTAGGACCTGTCATTTGTTGCTAGTGCTAGATGAGCAAAGCCTGCATTTCCATCAATACGCTTCCTGTGGCTCTTGAAAAGGCACCAAAGGCAGGGCAAGAATGAGCTCCTTAAAGCCGGGAGCTGATGAGATACTTCAAATCATCTCTCACTTCAGCAGCGAGCATGTTTTGTGCACTGCTTCAGTCAGTTACCACATAACTCTGCTTCTCGGAGTTTAGATACCTATTTAAGCAATTTTGGATTTGTGTGGCCAACCTGCTCCACCACAGGGGATCAGAAGGAAAAGTGCTTATAACCCTAGCAGTGTGCTAGGAGAGTGGCTGTAGGACACTGCTTCTTCCTCCCCAAGATGCCGCAGAGTTGGATACTAGCTCTCGCTTAGGACAGAGGTGGCAGGATCCCTTAAATTCAGAAGTCCTAGTTGAGTGGTAATGAAATATTCCACTGAAATTAAACAAGTACTTGAAGGCTTTCCAGGCTTTTTGGAGGTGTGCTGACCAGTGTGGTATGTTCCTCTGGTGGTACCCTCACCTTCAGTGCTGGAATTAAACAGAAGTTGTGGTCAAAGGTGAAATGCATTTGAACTTGTCTAATGTACTGCATTCAGTCTGTGCTTATGCTAATACTGAAAGCTCTGTAGAGGGGAAAAAAGCAACTTCAACAGTAATAGCAATGAAATAAATTCTTACAGTGCTTCCAAGCCCGGAGTATGCACTGTTAAATGAGGGTTGTCAGATGCCCAAAATTCTCTTTGTAAGACCATTATTCAGTAACTACTGTTACTGCGTTTAGAGGCACACCTGTGTCGTGGTGCAGGCATTTGTTCTCACTTGGGCTAAGCAGTCTTATGCAGAAGAACTTGTGCTGTCTTGTGCAGTGAAGACAAATCCTGGCAGGACAATATTTTCTTTGACCTAAGTATTGTTATTTATCTAGTTTATTTTGATGGGTTTTAGCTTTTCTTGTCTGTTTACTGGAGTTTCTCTTTGAACATGTGTATGTACAGGAAGGACTTTATTATGGTTGAGAAGTAGGGCTGAGAGCCAGGAAGTCTTTCTGGCTGTGCCACAAATTTTCTGTTCCAATCCTGATGAAGTTTTCTATGACTTCGTGCTCTGACTTCCCTCCACATAAGAGCTTGCTCACTTCCACACTGGGATGTGAGGCTGCCTTAATTGCTAAATGTAGTTTGAAGCCCTTGGATGGAGAACCCTCCATTTAATATGATCCTGAGATAACTACAGTGGCTAGTGAATGTGACAAAAATATAGACAGATTAAAATTCTGTATTTTTAGATTGGATTCCAGCCAAGCAAAAGGATCAATTAAGAGACTTCATTTATTTCACCTCCATAAGTCTTTGGAAAAGTAGATATAGAGGAAGCAAGGCAGAGCATTTTGACCTTCTCAGCTATCTTTTGGAGCTGCCTGTTCAGCCACCCCAAAGTCACTGTAAGACTGCTTCTGAGAAGTGGCTCACTGCCATCTTAAAATGCGGTGATGGTGTCCACCTACGGAGGTAGTGTGACTGTTATGGCACAGAAAATTCCCTTTTTTCCCCCCTACTGGTGTGGCAGGCAAGTCTTCAAATGAGCATTATAAAACTTAGGATGAACAGAGTTTTTTATCTAGCCAGACTAATCCCTTGTGACTGTTGCAGAGGCGGTTAAAAGGCTCCTCCATGTCAGGAAACTGGTAGCTTAATGATATGAAATCACACGTACAAAATACAAGTAAAAGTTGTCTTAATTGCTTAAAAAGGGAAAAGAAAGCTCAGAATAAAATTCCAGACTTCTTCCTTCTTACGTGTTTGAAATGCTTCTCTTTTCTCTTTAGAATTGTTTCAGTTTCCTTTATAAGAGACACAACTGCTCCTCTTCTGCTTGTAGATAGAGGAAACAATTTCTCTCCTTCTATATGAGTTTTTAGGCGGCTAGAGTACTTTGTTTTTCCCCCCTCTATCCTTGGGTTGATGGAGTAAGTCTAGTTGATCTCATGGTAGGCTAGTAGAGGTTAGAGAACATGAAATCTTTTCAAGCTTTAATCTGTGGATTGATTGGTTTGAAAGGAATGGACTAAACAGCAAAGGAAAGGATCATTGAGGTTAAAAGCTTGAAAAGTGGATGCTGACATTCTTCAGAGGGAAGAAAAATGGAAAAAAAGATTGTTTATGATCTTAACAACATGATTTTCAGTGGATAGGAATAGAATGAAAGGAATCCTAAAATGTCAGGTAGGAAGAGAAATTCCTTAACTAGAATAAAATACCTGAGTTCCTAAACTCTCATTTGTATTTTTTCTTAACTTAAAAGTGTTTATTCAGTTACTCTGCAAACGTGATTGAAATAACATCAATACTTGAAATTTCTGTCTGCTGTAGATGCAGGAAATAAGTTAAATGCCTTTCCCAAACACTGTGGCAAGTTCTGTCTCTAGTCATTCTTATGCTTTCTAAGTCCCAGGATTAGAAATTTAAAGTTTGACTTGGCAGAAATTTGCCAGATGTTCCATGGCTAAAATTTTTTACTCAAAATACTTCTCAAGTGCAGAACATGACTGTTTTAAGAAAACCTGAAGTAAATTTAAAAATCACTTGCTATAGTAAGCAAATTTTAGGAATGATATGAAAGAAGAAGCCTCATTAATTATTTAGGAAACTTTTCCAAGCATAAGGGGTGAAGTGGTCAGGGTAACAGAACTTGTAGAAGAACATCTGTAGTTTGTGTAGTTCTAAAGCAATTGCTTACTATTTTTCATATCTTCAGTGTAAGTTTTTGCACAACATGTGTTCTCTGGGCAGGATTAAGGTAGTCTGGTTCTGTGTCAGGATTACTGGTGTTACTGCACTGGTTCCTGAGGATATATTTTACTTTCATGCCAAATTAGTTGCAAATATCTTCATCCAGTGTTTACAGCCTCTTTCAGTTTTGGCTAAATGGAGGCCTCTGATTTTATACAGAGGATTTTAACCTCTACTTGTCAGAGGCAGCACAAAGCCCAGAGTAACATTCCTATACTGCTTTTTATAAATTATAACATTATGAAGCTATTGAAAGAATTTACCATAGTCATTCAAGAAGATTTATGTGAGTTCATATTTAAAAAAACCAAAACCCCATGATATTAATTTGGTTTCCTTCACAAAACCAGAATGTAAGAAGTTAAAGGGGGGAGAAAAGTTTCATAAGAATTATTCAAGCTGGTAAGCTAATTAGTTTAGATAAATACTGACATGAAAATGCTTGTCAGGGG
Source organism: Pomatostomus ruficeps (assembly GCA_013400735.1). Classification (NCBI taxonomy): domain Eukaryota; kingdom Metazoa; phylum Chordata; class Aves; order Passeriformes; family Timaliidae; genus Pomatostomus; species Pomatostomus ruficeps. Next base: position 170,905 of record VYZT01018630.1, on the reverse strand, counting down.
AGAACTGCTGCCAAAAAGCAGAACTTGGGCTTGATTAATGTGAAGAACTATTACTTTCTAAATGTGTAAGTCAGCAAATAACCTCTTTAAATTCTGCATGATAAGATCACTTAAATGATTATTTAGCATATCATTAGTACTGGTAAACAGCAATTACAAATACTTCAGCTGACTTTCCCTTACAACTGCTCTTTCCTTCCAGCCCATATCTTGAAGTTTTATGAAACTAATTTGGTACTTTATGAACCATTTTATTACACTGTTGACCTTATTTAGCAGTTGCTTTTTCAATGTGGCAATCAGCTAATACCTAGAACATAAGAAAGGAAATGTCAAAACTTTGTCAGATGGACAAAGGTCATGCTTCTCATGTGATAATTAAAATTTTTCTGCTGCAGTCTTGGAGAAATGGAGTGATGCTCTCAAATGCAAAACATAAACAATCAATTTTCATTGAATCTCTATTAATAACCTTCCTGGAAATGGCAAGGTGTTTGTCTGGGAGACATTGGTTTGACCCTGGCAGGAGAGGGGAGGCTGGAACCCACATCTCATGCCCTGAGCAAGTGCTTTTTTTATGAGGAATTCTCATCCTTTGCTGTAAGGGAGTGAATCCTCTGAAAGAAAGGTGCTCCTTCTGTGGAAGTATTCCATGGTGAGATGGGGCTTTGAGCCACCTGCTCTAGGCAAAGGCGTCCCTGCCTAGGGTGAGAGTTTTGGAACCGGATGGTCTTTAAAGTCCTTTTCAACCCAAACCATTCTGTGATTCTGTGATAATGTATTTAGCCTCAGAAAAAGTCACTACACTGAGAACAGCTTTGAGCTGCAGTTCCTAGTGAGATACCCATGCAATGGTGCTTTGCTTCTGCAATGGAGGTGGTAGAGGAAGCTCCAGGTAGTGTTGTGCAGCCTACACTGTCCTGCACACCCCTTGCTCGAGTCTCTGGGTTTTGCCAAACTTCCTCAGCTGTTGCCCATGATGGTTTAGTAGGTATAGGGTACCTGTTGTTGTGGAAGGATCACAAAGGTCCTACTTGTGCTCACAAATATTACCGTAACTTTCTCTGTACTTCTTCAGTTCCTTGGGTCTGATACAGTTTTTATGGTTGATTTAAACAGTTTAAATGTGGGCTGTTGCTCGAAGTAATCCTGCTGCTGTCCATTTAAGCCTCTCGGCTTCTTCCCTTGTGCTGTGTGTACTTATGCACTCAGCAGAAGACGACACCTATTTGGTTTAAAACTAATCCTAACAAATACATAATTTGTTATTAGTCATGCTAATGTTAAAGCAAGGGATGAGGCAAAAAGTGCAGATGTGTAACTTGGAGAAGCACCAGTGCGGTTAAACTGATTTAAGCCAGTGGAGAAATTGTGCTGGAAGTGTTGTGGCAATGTTTAACTTTGAGGCTTTCAAATCTGTATTGTTTTGACTCTTGGCCAGACATTAACCTAGTGTTTGGCTGTGTGAGGTTTAAAAGCCTCAGCTAAGCTCAAGAGTGAGATCTGCACTTCTGGTCTACAACCCTATAATTTGTTTTCATGTAAATGGTTTGGAATAATGATATTTATAATGTAATAAAAGAGAGCCATGTATGCCTAATTTATCCTCCTTTGTGGAAAAATCAAAATGAGCAGTAATACACAGTATGCATAGTCATGCTTTCCTATATAAGATTGATTGGGGTGATAAAGGATGACAGCTTTCTGGGCAAATATCCCATCCAGAGTGCATTGAAGATGCTGGAAGTTTTCTTACTGACTTCAGGGTGTTGGATGCTTTGGACCAGCTGTCTTTACTATTGATATTGGTTTTCATTTTCATTGTCTCAGGCCAACCAGTCTAGAGAGTTAGAAAATCACGGACAAATAAATATGCTGCAGGTACGTCATATCACCTGTGGTTAAAATAGACAAAATAGAGAGTCAGGTGTCAGGGAGATGGATTTAGGTTGAGATTATAATTTGTGGGTCTAACCTCAGAAATGTATTAATTTGCAACCTCTTACTTCCTTGGAAGTAAATGGTAAAACCTGTTTTGTTTTTGCTGTGGCTCAGTCATTGGTTTCTATCCTTCAGAACTGCTATAGAAAATGCCCACTGAATGACAAATAAAGAACCTGTTAGATACTTAAGAAAAAAAAATAGAGAAGTCTACATAACAAAACTCCTACTGGATTGAAGTATGTTAGTTGAGGTGCCTTGTATGAGCTTTTTTAAAACAAGACATTTACATGTAAGGCTTCTGGCTGCTGTTCTGCTGTGTTTGTGGGAACACCTTGGGTTTTGGTTTCTCCATGAGTTTGACACCAGTATATTTGTGGTGAAGGCAGTGGAGCTGCCCATTAACAGATCCCACACTAATTAAACGCATTTTCCTTACAGTGAAAGTAAAGATAGCAGAGTAAAAGTGCATTCAAATCAAAGTAACGCCTTTAAATCTGACAGCTATTTCCATGCATTCTTTGACTGTCTTCCTCTGAAATATCAGAAGTGTGTTTATAAATGCACAGAACAATTTCATGTATACCTAAGTCAGTGTGAAAATGGTCTGTTTCCTTACCAGAAGCAATGTGGTGAAATTTCAAGGTCAGCTTGTGTTTTTAAGTCTTCCTTTCATTTTTTATATTTTCTTTTCCTTATTAAAATACATAAATCCATGAGAGTTATGACTTTTTAATCTCATGTGAAAGTATGTGAGAGGCAAGTTTAAGAGAAATGGCTGAGCTCAGTTCAGGTTTTTTTCTAGAACAAATATGAGAAGCTGTAAAATTCAAGAGAACTTCTTGTTGAATGTCTAGAGCATTGTTGTCTACGTAATGTGAAACCTATACACACTGGAGTTTGAGAGCTAAAGGGAAACATTTTGGGGGATTTCTGTAAGCCTAGCACTTAAAAATCCCTTGTCAGGAGAGGAAGTCTTCCCAGTCATCTCAACCTTCCTGCATTTGCTAACCCCACAGGATGTAAACAGGAACAAGTTCAATGTGGTCGTTTGTAACTTCAGTATAACAGAGGTGAATTATTTCAATTCAGTCATGCACAATTGACAGTTCATGGCACAATCAACATATAAAATGAGCATATGATGCCTTTTAAAACACTGCGTGGTGAGCTCCTGTTTTGAAATTGCTGAGAGATGCTACAACCAGATTGGTAGTACTAGCAGAAAGAGTTTGAAATGCTTTTATTGGAAAACATTGGCAAAATGGAGGGTTTCTGAGGGAATATGTTTCAACAAAATTTCTTCAAAAGAGGTTGACCAAAGTAGAAGAAAAATTTTAAGAAGCTGATTAAGCTTTCCTTAAATTTAAGGATCAAAAGACTTGAGTTTTCTCAAATTAGTATGTAGAGCATAGTGGTTGCCTCAGAAACATTGAACTTGGGGTTTGCTTTGTTTACAAATGACCAAGAGTTTCTCACAATAAAAATGCAGAGCTTTAATAGAAAAGCACATTGTTACTGGAGGATTTCACATCTTTCATTTGTGTTTTCCAGCAGGATATTTGTAATTTGATGAGGTCAGGGGAAACATGTTTTGATCATTTAGTAATTGAATGCACCTTGTCAACTAGTCAGTTTTACTGCTTTATTGATATGTACACTTCATGTATTGCCTAATATCATTGATTTATTGCTTCAGGGAGAGTCTCATAAGTCCTTTTTATGTAATTGGTGCAATTTTTAATTATATGCCAAGGTCATATAACTAAAAGGACCAAGTGTTGCACAGAGGAAGGAGAGAGCAGAGGCCATGGAATTTTCTTGATTTTCATATACACACATCCACTCCCTACACTCAGGAGTACCTAAGCACCAAAAAAAAAAAAAAAAAAGACACAAAAATCACAAAANAAAAAAAAAAAAAGGCATCAAAAATTTTACATTCTTTCAAATCCTTTCTTTTGAAATGTCATTTTAAAAGGATGCTTGGCTTCCTCATTATCTTTATGAAGGTCCAAGACCCACATGCCTGTGCCTTGGCTGGGCAATCTGTTGCTTTTTAGTCCCCAGCTGGGTGTGTGCTTCTCAGCATGGCTTTTGTAGGGCCTCTCTGAGACAACTGGTTGCCCTTATGGGTCTTGCCCAAAGCCTCCAACCCAAATTCTGGCTTCAAGTTCCACAATGGGTGGGCACAGGGAATGCAGATGGGATGCTGAGTATGTATCCTTCTCTGCGCAGATGTGTAGCACAAGGGTTTCCTGTGGAGAGGGAAGTGTTTGCATTGGTGCTACTCAAGTGTGAAGGGAGGGGGGATATGCGGATCTGGTCTGCGGTGTTTTGGAAAAACCCAACTAAATGTGATCTTTTATCTTTTTATAGCTATAGATTTTAAAACCCGAATAAGATAAATGTTGCTTTCCTAGATCCCTGTGAAGTCTTCCAAATAGAGACAGCCTGCTTGAGCAGGGAGGTTGGACAAGATGCCCCGCTGTGTTCCCTTCCAACCACTTAACAATTCTTAACAATTCAATATCCCACATGATTTTGCTCTAGATATCCAAGGGAGAAATGTTATGCCTTCCCATGTGTTTTTCCTGAGCTGGAGCTGGCCATCACTGATCAGTCTTCATAAAAGATTCTCATGTGGCCCTGAGAAAAGGCACTGAATATCACATCTTACATTATTTTCTGAAAAACAGAACTGCTCTTGTTTGCAGAAATGTGAGCTCAAACTTCTTGCAGATGTTGATGTGGTCCAAGTGTGGTCCACATTTACCACATCCACACACTCGCTTAGATTGTTTAGATTTTTTTGTGCCTTTTTCTTGGTTTTGCCCTTCTTCGCTACTTCAGTTACATTTTTTGGGCTTAGAAAAAAACTAAAGCAGATGTATTGTATTGTTTTAAGGTTTCTTTAGTCTTCTTTTTAAGGATTCTAGAATTACTTCACAGATATTCTACATGTTCTAGTGTAAAATACTTCTGACTCCCATCATTTATGAAGGGATACTCTTAGGTTTGATAATACTAGTTACAATTGTTTCTCTGCTTCAGATCTATGCAAAGCTAATCCTGACCTAGTAATTCTGCTGATAGAGTAATTCTTGAATTATTTCTCATATGGTTATCCAAATTTACAGTTTGTAGTTATAAAAGCCAGCTAATGCTGAAGATCAGTGATATTACCATTGAGACAAGTGGTGGGAAGTGAAGGAACAGCCAGAAAAAAGCTAGGGTGGTAAGGAGATAGCACCTTTTCTTTCTTTTTTTTTAGTAGAAAGCACTCTAGTATCTTTTACCCCTTTTAACGAGGACAGGTAGTGACAAGCGGAATGGCTTTAAACTGAAAGAGGTTGGGTTTAGATCAGATATTAGTAGGAAATTCTTTACTGTGAGGGTGGGAGGCACTGGAACAGGTTGTCCAGAGAAGCTGTGAATGTCCCATCCCTGGAAGTCGAAGCCAGATTGGATGGGGCTCTGAACAACCTGGTCTAGTGGAAGGTGTCCCTGCCATGGCAGGGTGGTTGGACTAGATGACCTCTAAGGTCCCGTCCAACCCCAGCTCATTCTGTGATCTGCCTCAGAATTAGCTGCAACACTTTGAGAGAAAACAGGGTGGAAAAACACTTAGTAATTGATAAAATGATACATGTATAAAATTACTAAAAAGTGAGTATGAAATAGGTGTAACATAAAAATATAGGTACCAGTACTTTCCAAGTTTTTGTTTCAGGTCTCTTAAGACAACTTTTCAATAAGTTTGGGGTGTGTTTAGTGATTTTTATACTATTCTGTATCACACTGTCAAAAATTAATTATTTATTTTGAGTTTTGGAAGAATGTTTTGGGTTTTGTATTTTTTTTAATGAGCTCTAAATAACAGCTGAAGACCTCTTTTAACGTTCTCTTGTTACACTGATTTCTGGTACAGTCTTCCTTACCTCTATTATGCTGCATTTTGACTGATTGTTAAATAACTGCTTGTAAGGCAGAAATGCTTAATTGGAGATATCTTCTTAAACTCTGCCAACTGAGCACTCAGAAACTCTGCATATGCTTCTGCTCTGAAAGCCAAGCACAGCAGGGTAACTGCCAGGTCTTGTCTGCCTCAAGCTCATACCAAGGTATAAACCAACTGACCTTGAGGAATCCCATAATGATAGCCATAGAAGTATTGTCTTAAACTGAGATCAAAACTTCTCTCAAAGGATGGGTTTCTGCCCAAAATGTTGTGACAAGGTGTTGTGGTTTTAGTAGTGGGGAGGGGGCCATACAGATGGCTCCTCTGAGAAGCTTCTGGAATTCTTCACCATTTCCAGCAGAGCCAATCTCTGGTGGCTCTGAAGATGATGGACATGCCACTGGCCAAGTCTGGGCTAATTAGAAAGGTTAGTTACGCCTCTGTGATGACATATTTAAGGAAAAATCAAAACAAAGTGTGCACACAGCTGCCTTTAGTTAGAGAAGGAGGAGGATGTGAGAACATGTGAGGGAAAACAACATGGAGACACCAAGGTCAGTGGAGAAGGAGGGGGAGGAGGTGCTTCAGGTGCTGGAGCTGAGATTCCTCTGCAGGCCGTGGTGAGCCCATGGTGAGGCGGGGTGTCCCCCCTGCAGTCCATGGGGTCCATGAGGGATGCAGAGCCACCCGCAGTCCGTGAGTGAGGTACCAATGTTGGATCGGGGAGATGCCGGAAGCCGCAGCAGCTGTGGATAACAGAAGAAGCCGCAGGAGCCGTAGATGCCAGAGAAGCCGTAGCAGGTGCAGCCCAGTGAGAGACAGAGACTGAGATAAAAGTCCCACAGTTTGTGAAGGAGGTGACCACGCTGGAGCGGGTGAATGTTGGAGGAAACTGCAGTCCAGGTGGGAGACCCGGTTGGAGAGAGAGGGGCCCCTGCTTCCATGCTGGAGCAGTTTGTCCTTGGAGGACTGCACCCCATGGACAAGTAAACCCCACACCATAGAAGTTCACAGAGAACTGTCTCTCCTGGGAGGGACTACATGGCAAATACACAGGAAGGACTCCTCTCCCTAAGCAGGGGGAGAAGATCCTGGAAATGGACTGACCTGAACCCCCACACCCTGCCCCCCCCTCGCACTGTTGGTGGGAGGAGGGAGTGGGGAGGGAAAAGAAGGGTGTCTTTAAAGGTTTAGTTTATTTCTCATATCCTCCTTCTAACTCTGTCAGTAATATATTTCACTTTGCAACTTAAGTGAGCCTGTTTTGTGCTTGGAGCGTTTTCTCCCGGTTCCTTATCTCAACTCATATACCCTTGTGTTAAATTTTTTTTCTTTTCCCTTTTCCCCTTCTCCGTCCCTCCTCTGCCCAGCTGTGGCAGGGAAGGGAATAAGTGAGCGGCTGCCGTGGGTGCCTGGCACTTGGCCAGGGTCAAACCACGACACACGGGTAGTTTTGTTACAACTTCAGGTTTTTCTTTCTTCTTTGTCATGTCTGATTTTCTTTATATTGAAATGTTTTCCAGAACTGGTTGATAAATCCATTGCATAAAACCGTTTTCACGCTTGTGTTGTTGAGTTTTGTTATAAAACATGGCATATTGTTTTTGGAACTCCAAATTGTGCTATTTTTTCTCTTCTAGATTATATGAAGTACATTGCAAGATATTTATAGTCCTTTTCTTTCTTTTAAATATTGCAAGCTGTCTGCTCTTAATGGTTTCAAGACATGTACCTGCCCCTACCTAGTACTATTTTTTCTGAGGAATTGCTCTTTCTGTGCATGTAGCTTGCGCACATCCTCTGCAGATCATCTGTTACATCTTTTTTTGTTCACTTCGTAATTCGTTGACTCCTTGGTTGCGTTGGTAAAACACACCGTCCTGCTCTTTCAAAAACTGCTGTCTACAAAGTTTCCTGGCACACTTAGCACTTTTAGGGTGATAAGAGGATTGTTAATGGTACATTTTACCTAAATTTGTGCAGCTAATGAGAAATTGGAAAGAACACAAGACTTAAAACCGAATCACAGGCTTTAACTGAAAGTCTCAGAGGCACTTCATTGTCATGTTTCCACTTGTACTTGTGAAACTATTTCCCAGAACCACTCTTAATTGTTGTTCTGGGAACTGGGACTGTGTAAGACAATTAGAAATGAAAATAATAGAAAATGTGATGTGATACTGTGACAATTTGATTGTTACAATAGTAATTATGTAAATAAATTGACTTTACCAAGATAGGCATTTTGTGACCCAAAAGTTCCTCTGAAGAAAGTAAGTGCTTGAGTGCTGCTTTGCTCCCCAGTGGAAGAATTCTTCCTACATAGAAACAACTATAGAACTGTTATTTCTGTGTGATGTTAGTTAACCTCATGGTCCCTTAAAGCATGTCTCCTCTACTTCCTGTGCTGAAAATCTTTACACCCTGTAGTTTTTTTCACAGTTTAAAGCTGTTGCTATAATTTTCAACCTCAAGATTTTTTGTTGATATATTGTCATTTCCAACAGTCAAGTGGTTCACGTCAAGTGGGTTTTGGTTTATTGTACATAATTTCCTGTGCGGAGAGTGGCGGGAAACTGGTATTGATTCAGTTGTTCTTGAGACCTTTGGCTCTTGCCTAAAAATCTTGAGATTCTTCCAAGAATTAGTCATACTGAAGCCTGGCTGCCCTGGGGAGTTTGGTAATAAACTTGCTAATGACTTCAGATACAGATTGTTTCTGCAGCGGCACTGGCAGTGCAGAATGCAGATCCATCTGGAAGATGCTCAGTAGCAATTGCTTCGGGGAAAAAAACATGTGACAGATGAGCTTAAAATTATATTTTCTTGGATAGTGTTTGGGAATAAAAAGCAAGGGTTATTGTATTTTGTAGTGCTTTGTGTACCTGCATGTGCAGATGTGTGAATTGAGCAGAAAAACTGCTGAAGGAAGTGGTGCAAGAGCTGCAAACTATGGAGTAGCACCCTGCCCAGGGTCATCCTGAGCAGTTTAAAAAAAACAATTGTATAAAAGCATAGTTCTGCTTGTAGACTGTTTCAAAAGTCCTTTCAAAGTGGTTTTTAAAAGGTTAGTCTCACAGGCTTGGCAAACAGGAGCAGTCCTAATGACTAGGGTTTGTTTTTTCCCTTCAGTATTCAACTGGTGATTGGTTGCAGAGCCACACGCAAATAACTGTGTCAGAAATTTCCCTGTTTGCCAAGCATTATCACTGCTCTGTGTAACACTTCTGAATGTAACCAGTAGTTTTGGTCGCTCTGTTGACACAGAAAGTCTATCATCTTTATGGGTAAAAAGTGTCTTCACAGAATTCCTTCTGCATTGCTAGGAAGGATATTTTGATGATGCTCTTGTACTGCTCTTGTGTGGTGAGGTGGGTCCCATGGACCTTTGCTAAGAGACACTGTAAAACACAGAGAATTGGTTAATTGGCCTTCATTTGGTGAAGGGTAATTTTAGGAGTGGAGGAGCTGAAAAGTATGGTATTGATTATTCTGAAATTATGTCCGATTTCTAATAAGATTTACCAGGTTGCACCAGAGACTTCCGAGGAAGAGTAAATTATTGCAAAGCTGTGAGGAGAACGGATTTGTAGCATCATTTAAAGCAACACAAGTGTAAGATGCATATTCAGGCTGTGGCAGCCTGGCCTTCCTTCTCTGGAGAGATTTTAACTCCTTTATCTCTAGATAAAAGGGATCCTCACAAAGCTGGATGACTCTATTACTTGATCTTAAATGCTTGAGATGACTGAGATAGGAGAATAGGACTTGTATTAAACATACACACACTGTAAGGAATTTAAAGCAGATCTGTCAGTATTCTTATATGAATTAAACTATTAACACTTCAGTTGTTAATATTTTTCTTTATAAATATCGTAAGAACAAACCCCAGTACAAACATAATTTATATAACACGACTCATGTGTGAAATTAGGACATGATCCTTAATTTTGTTGGTTTTTTTCATGATCAATACTATTTCAACTTAGACTGTGAAGTCTATTTTGTTTTAGCAGGTCTGAATTACTTCAGAATTCTGGTAACTAATTGCCACATGAAACTTCTGAAAATACAGTTGCAAGCAAAAGCCAACTTTCTGGGCATTCAATTCCCCCATGGGAAAGAGGGATGGAAATAGCTTGTGCTGATCCAGTCCTTGCACTTCCATTCCAAAGCTGTCAGTTCTAAACTGGCTTTGTTTTGCCTTGCAAAATCTCTGCCATCTTTTATCACATTATAAAAAAGAACTTTTCTTTAACATTATGTGTTGTATTGACTGGTCCAATAATTTGAAAACAAGCAAAAGAAAAAAAGAAAGTCTGAGGCATAAAAAACTGCACCGGAGGGACCTTGGCATTGAGATATATATATAGTTAAATGCTAAACACTACATTAAAATTTAATGTGAACAGATAACTAAAACCTGAGAATATATTAGGAAATTATTGCCAAGAATAAAAACATAAAGCATATAGAAAACAAAGACAAAAGCAGGTTTTTTAAATTAGTGAACTACTGATAGCACTGTTTAGAGTAAAACTGCTCAGCACTTTTTGTCTGTGGTCAGTGGAGTACATCCAAACCCCAGGGTGGCTCTTCCCGCTATTTAAGGATTTAGGGTTGTTTTTTTTTTTAATCTTTTCATGGAAACCAAAGTCCAATTAAACATGTCGCTGGGATAAAGCCAGTACAAAGATTGGGAAGCTGGGAAGCACCTGTGTGTGCTGTAGTTTCACTGTAGCCAAATGAAGAGTAGCCAATAAGAAATTCTGCCTGTTTTGTCCATAAAAGGAGCTGTCAGATGGGGAAAAAATCACTGCAGATGCTTGTGATGGAGGCATTGCTGCAGGGAAGCATCCTGCAAAGCCACTCTTAACAAAGCCCCACTTAATTCATGGAGTTTAGCCTTGGAGAGTTGGTTAGCCCTGGGTATTGTGAGAGGGAATTGAGTTAAATTTCAGTCTTGTTCTTCATTCTGATGCCAGTGGCCTCTTGACCCTGATTTTAAGTCTTCATTGCTTTCTCACTCTTTGCACTAATAAAAAGGGGTTTCTGTAGCCATCACAGGGAAGTTTCAAATGAAAAGCAACATTTTGCTTGATTAGTGAAATTTATTCTGTGGCTACATCTAGTAATATTAATCACTTACTGAGCGTTAAATTAAAGTAAAAACTTCAAATCTCCTTTCATGTTAAAGGAATGCATTGGAGGTGACCTGTTCACCGTAAGGGCTGCTTAAAAGCTTTAAAAAGCAGTATGAAATTACTAAAAGATAGTGTGAATAACATCGCTTTAGAAATGAGTTCCTGATAAACATTCATGTTCGATTAAGCTGGACCTGGAGGTTAAAGTTCTTTTGTGGCTATTACTTTGAGGACTGGTAATTGCCTGGTTAATGATGCTGTATTTTTCTCATTTGAGTGTTGAATATCAAATAGTGGGACTGAAGCCGAGGTTTGAAAATGCCCTGCAAGCTGCAGAATGCGCTTTGAATTCACAGAATAGAAGTGTTCTTAATGTTTAAGTATAAAGAAAGGAGACAAGGCTGTAATTAAACCCATCAGTTTTGCAGCGTGGGGGGTAGTTGCACTTGAGAAAACCCATCTCTTTGTGTTTCTACAGTGTGGCATACAGGGATTTTTTGTGAGGTATCAGTCTTGCCAGTACAGCACCTACTTCTCCAGCTACATGGCCATGCATTTGGAAAGGTACCCTGAGAGTGGTAGGGGTCCCTGCGGAAAGAGCACGGGGGCTGCACCTAAAGTCTGAGAGAAATGTGGAAATGGTGATCAACAAAACACCCACTTTAAATGTCACCAAGTCTGAGAGCGAAATTACCACTTTCTGCTCGTGCAGCCACAGGGCTGACAGGTTTGTGCAGCCAGTGTGGGTGACAGAAGTGTCGTTTGCCCAGGGACACGCATTGAATGGGGCTCTCTCACACCCTGCCACTGCTGGTGCTGGCAGCTCTGCACTGCTGGGGCCAGTGGGGCTGCAGCACCCTGTTTGTCTTGCCACATTTTTAACCACAGCGCCAATTAGCGTTTGTGGGAGCCAAGAGAAATGTGTTGGACTCACTGCATCGCACTCACATCTCACTGCATTGCACTCACATGTCACTGCATCTCGCTATTCGGGCTCTGTGGGCAGATGTTTCTCCACAAAGAATATCCTCTTGCTGAGTGTAGCTCATCTAACTGATGGAAGGCAGCAGTCAGTTTTGTACATTGCTGTCGGGTAAAATTCCACATGCCAATCAGGTTATGGACTAGGTTATTGTCAGTAAATGCACAACACCTTGTACTTTGTTTTCTGCTCTTTTCTGCTCTGCTCCCAGCCTTCGTGATGTGGCTGAGCTCTCTGTTCTTACTGTTTGTTCTGGCACTGTTTGTGATTCTCTGCAGAGCAGACTTAAACCTGGGTTTGCTTTCTCTGTTAACTTTCTGATGGTTTAGTTGACTTGTGTGGAGGTTGACTGATTGTTGAGGCTGGCAGGTCGAAGAGGAGTGGAAATGATGCAGAAGCAGGCAGATCCCTTCCATGTATAGCAAAGTGCTGTGTCCCCATACCTTATCTAATGGACTCACACTCAGGATAGTGTGAGCAAAATTGGAGCAGGGGTGAGAGAGAACCTGGAACTGCTGGTCTGAAGTGCTAACTCAAGAATAGTAACTTCTGCTTCTGTTTCTAGACCTCTCATTTCCTTTTATCAACTCCTTTTCCTCCTTCATTAAAAACAATACTTCTCCAGTCATTGATCACTAAAATGTGCAATGAATGAAGCGGGGTTCACTCTTAGTCAAGATATACCAGCAATGATTGCTCTGCAAAAAAAATTTGGATTCTTCAGAGCAAAGTGAAGTGCTGGTGGGAATAATAAAAAAGGAAGAGGCCCAGTGTCCAAAAGAATGAAAAATGGACAAGGTCATGTGCCTGCATTTCCAGCCAGAGCAGCGCTGAGAGACACAAGTGAGAAGTGTGTGCACTCCTAAATGGAGCAAAAAATGATGCAAACCAGCCCAAGAGCTGAACTGGTTGAGAAGTGATGGAGAAATAACTATGTGGTTATGAATCAGTAACTGATGCTTTTTTCTGCTGTGGATGAAACAGCTCCAGTACTGGCAAAATTACAATTTTAAAATTGCAGTGTGAAGAATTGTAAATCTCATCACTCTCTTCTTGTTACTCTGAATTTTTATTTGATGCACTTTAAAAAAAACTGTTCTTTTTTTAGAAATAAGTCTAAATGAGGAATGTCTTAATGCTAGTTTTAATTCTAGTAAATCTAGTCTAGTTTTACTAGGCCATTTCTTACTGCCTTAGCCAGGTGATGCTGCATGCTTTACATGCAGGCTGTGCTCCTCTTTGTAGTTACAGATTTGTCATCTGTGCCAGTGCATTGTAATATTACAAATGTGCATTGGAGGATCAAACAGACCATGAACCGTCAGACAGTGCATTGTGTCCAAAGCAATAAGCTGACAGATTTTACTGCTGTCGTTTGGGGAGATCATGTGAGGAAAATGCTGCGTGTCTGATTTTGCCTACTTCATCCTGAGTCTTATGGACACTGCTTCCCCAGCCTCCCACTCTCAAGGAGGTACATATTTGCTACTCAAATGTTCCTCTGTTGCTTCAGGAGGTCTGATGCTGCACTATTGAGAGGCAACACTGTACTCCAGGATGAGTCTCCTGTTTAAAGAAAATAAAACAAACAGAAGCCATTAACCCTGTGCTTTCAAATTTATTTATAATTATGGTGCCAAAATATTTTCCCATGCAGTCTTGCTGTCTCAGCCTAATTCTGCTCTGTATGTGACACGCAAGCAGGCTGAGATTTTGTTTCTGCAAGACTGCTGTTTATTACTAATGTCAGCAGAGGGGCTGATGTGGTTTCAGCCAGAACTTTCTCCATTCCACTTACGTTCTCTCTGCATCACCTTCTACCTCAAGCTCTTAGTTTCAGATGTATGCCAGAGGACTTGGTTGAGGTGCTGATAGTGAGCCTCAAATCAAATGGTGTTTGCTCAGGGTCATGAGGGCAGAGACTTAATGTATCTGGAGTCATTCTAACTCTTTCCAGAGGTGGCTCTGGGACATAATACTGCAGGGACTAAATAGTCCCCAGTGCAGTTAAGTGACTGTGGTTTATATATTATCAAATGTAAAATATGGGGTAGATGTTGTAGCAGAAATGGATTGACAAGTAGGTACAGTAGTAACTTTCAGTCACCGATGGGTTGAGGTTTCCTTTAGCTGTTTTTGGTGGGGCTTTTTGGATTTTGGTTGGTTTTTTAGGGGGGTAGGGAGGATTTTTTGTTGGTATTGTTTTGGTTTTTTTGAAATGTGACCTTTTATGTGTTTTCTTGTATTGCTTACTCTTCTTTTCAGAAATTACTTCAATAGGAAGAAGGGACTCTAGAACACAACTAATACAACGGTCTCAAGTCTGCAGTTAACCTATATCTAATGAACTGCTGTTGAAACAGGAAAAAGTGTTTCATGTATTTAATAGCTCAAAGATAAATGGTTAAAATTTATCTTGCAAAGTATGAGTGTTCTGAAGTACTTCAAAGCGTTAATCTTCTGTTGAGGATCACATTTTGGTGGTTGGTTTTAGAGAAGAAGGAATAAAATTCATTTAGAGTGGTTGTCTGTTCCTAGTGTAATGCAGGATTCCTGTAATTTTTCCAGGGGTCGCCTCTGTTTGATCTTATCAAGCAGTCAAAAGAACGAGAAGGCCAAACTGAGCAGCCTGAACCCCCTTCTACTCTCAATATGCCTCTCCAGCATAGCCACACTGCTGCAGACCTGTAAGTGAATCCCTGAGGTCTAGGAAAATATAAGTTGATATCACCCTTAATATTCAAATCCACCTGTATTCGGTTTTCCTACTTGTTAGGCTTGGTACTTAAGTTCTATTAAACCATTGTATTTGCAGATATTTATTATACATAAAAATTCAAATCAAATGCTGAAGTATTTTCCCCCAGGCCTATCAACTTGTAATTGTAAACTGTTACGTTACTTGCCTCGGAGTAAATAAGTCCCTGTATCAGGTGTTGGGGATAAGAGCTCACAATGGCCATTTATTTCTTCTAATGGGTAAGAGGGAAGAGTTCCTGCAAGTATTACTCATATAGAATTGTTCCTTTATCCTGTGATGTTAAGTGCTTAATATATGTTGAATCTCCAGCTATCTTTCTCCTGTGAAATCTCCTAAGAAGAAGGCATCTGGACCTCCTCTAAGTGCTACTTCCACTCCAGATGCTCAACCTGCTGTGATCACCCAAACACAGAAACCACAGAAATCTACCTCCCTCTCTCTGTTCTACAAAAAAGGTTTGTTCCTTCAGCATGTGCTCACACTGCAAAGTTATCTCTTGTTTTTTACCCTTTTTGGCTGTTGGCATTCAGCATTTCTGAAAAGTTCATTGTAGAATCTGTAGTGAACACTGTGCAAACCTCTGGAAGAAAGGGCGAAACGGTGCCAGCAGGTGGTTACTGTGTACACTCCGCACACTGAGAGTTCAACCTGAAAACTTACCTGTCCTGGCTGTAGAAATGTCCATATGGGCTCAGATGGAGGGTTCTTCTGTTGTAGCGTCCTTTTGCCAGCAGTGACCATAAATAAATGTCATGGGAAGCTGAACAACTGGACAAACATGGATGGTGCTTTCCCAGGCTTGAACTTTGTCCAGCTTGGACAAAGTTCTGAACTTTTTGTGCTGTGTCTGCTTAGTAACTCTCAGCAGATTCATGTTCCAGGTGTTTGTTCAGACTCTCTTTGAACTGACATAGACACAGATGTGCAGCATTGTTTGGTGTGGCCTTCCATGTGTCCAGAGTCTTCTGTGTGAAAACCTCTTCCTTTTATTTTGAACCTGGCTTCTACTACCTTCACTTGATGTCTGGTAGTTTTTTTTGTTGGAGACAGTGAACAGTCCAATGCTGTCCTTCCACCATTGCATTCCTTTCATTTTGTATACTCCTGTTACTATAATTTCAGTTTATTTTTCTTTGTTTCTGAAGTGTATCTGCTGGCCTATCGTCGACTCCATACCCTGTTCCTTCACCTTCTCTCCGAACATCCTGACCTGGAACCCTTGATCTGGACCCTCTTCCAGCACACACTGCAAAATGAGTATGAGCTAATGAGAGACAGGCACCTGGACCAGGTAACATGAACAAAACAGTTGTAAAAAGTTTTAAAAGACTCTCCTGAACAAAATGTTCCTTGTATATTCTTTAGCCGCTAGAAATTGTATTCTTGAGTTTTTATTAATCTATTGATCACTGAAAGGAGGACTTAATTAAGACTGAAGTCTGTCACCTCAGTTTTTTAAGCACTGGCAATTATTTAATATGGTACCTTCAAATACCTTTTTCAGCTATTTTCAAAATAATGAAGAGAGACCACAATTTCTAATAATTAGGATAAAAATATAGTGATTTTTCTCTGGAAAGACAACATATGTGACTGATAAATGTTTTGTTATTCTACCCTAAAACTGCAGCATGTGGTATGAGTTTGAGAAGATACTGTCAGCTCCAGTTAGTTGTTTGTCACATAGAAATGGAGGTGGCTGTAGTTGACTTATGTTCTGGAAGTTCTTGTGAAGTTGAGTTGCCTGCTAGTTTATAGAGCACAAATCAATAATAGAAAGCTTATATCTTAACTTGGAATGAAGAAACTGAATTAATTTTCTGCATTTTCAGTTGTCTTGTCTTGTTTGTTTAATAGATCATGATGTGTTCCATGTATGGCATATGCAAAGTAAAGAATGTAGATCTTCGATTTAAAATAATAGTTTCAGCATACAAGGAGCTTTGCAACACCAATCAAGAGGTATGGAAGTTCTTAAATGTTATTCCTCCATAAAATCTTACAAACTAATTACTTTCCTCTGAAATAAAAATGAAACAAACTACACTTGAATGTACAAAAGAAAACTTCTGCTTCACTGCATCTCCATTATGTGGAGGAGAAAACTGACTCTGATATTAAATATCTCTTTTAAACATCTTAGATAACCAGTTTGGTAACTCTCCTCAGAAAACAAATTGCATTCTATCTTTTGAAATAATGGTTTATGATTCTATTTGGAATCCAGATGAAAAATTTATGTTTAGAGCTAATAGGATTTTTAAAAGCAGCACAAGTTCCTTTATGAGTTGTCTAACTTCCATGGAGCATTAAGGGAAGAGAAACAGGTGACTTTCTACAGAGGTTTTCAATAGAAACACAGTTTGATACCAAATAGAGATGTATGGCTATATATCAAACAGCTTGTATGTATTATAAAGTTGCAGGTGTAATTCTAACATGAAGAAGTTCCTTTCTTCACAGAAGCTTTAATGTACTGAAATTTTTGCACAGCACAGTAATGAAATCAATAGAAAAAGCCTCACCAGTTAATGGAACTGTAGCATCCTTTTAGTAGCAGAATTTCTCATAGTGTATTTGTGGATCTTGGCTAAACTCCAGACTTTTGTCTCCAAGCCTATAGAACTATTTTATCCCCATCAGGTCAGTAATGAGTTTTTTAGCCTTCCAAGGCATGTACAGTAGTCTAGACTTTTTGATATGTGTGGGTGAAAGCAAATCATTCTTAAATTTGGAAAATGTTAGAACTGTGTTCACACCAAGGGGCTGTGCCAGTTTATGAAGGAGGTGCTTGTCCTGGTGTTCATACATGTTTGGAAAAATCCCCAACAGTTTAGAGAAGTTACAACAGCTTGCATACAACCCATGTGCCATCCTAACACAGACTTTGAGTGACTTTATGAGTTTGTCAAATGTAAAATTTTCATTCCTTTTTTTTTTCCATTTCTAATCTGTGTATGATTTTCTCATCCTGTGTAGACTTTCAAGCGTGTTCTTATCCGGGAAGAACAATATGACTCCATCATAGTCTTTTACAACTTAGTATTTATGCAGAAGCTGAAAACAAACATTTTGCAGTATGCTTCCAGCAGGGTAAGCCATTACCTCTGTTCATTATTCAACAGACTAGAATTGTATAGGCAATAAAACCTTATGATTATTTTATTATTTTTATAGCCTCCCACTCTGTCACCTATCCCACACATTCCTCGCAGTCCTTACCAGTTTTCCAACTCTCCTCGGCGTGTTCCTGCTGGCAATAACATTTACATCTCACCTCTGAAGAGCCCATACAAATTCTCTGATGGGTTTCAATCACCCACAAAGATGACTCCAAGGTCTAGGTAGGTTGTTGACAAGCATTTCTTTGACTAAATTTAAGGTATTTAAAGTATTTCGGGGATTTTAGTGGAAGCAGATTGGAAAACTGCACGGTCTAGTTTGTCAGTAGTTTGTGGCTATCATATAATTTCTGGTTAATAGTTTTTGTCCTGTATTCATCATTCAACACTTTTCTGTTGTGATCAAGGAGTTTTTTGTTGGTTTTGGTTTTTTCTCTCTCTTTCTTTTTTTTTAACCCCCCCACCAAGAGGAGTTTCCTGACCTGGTTGCTTAGATGTTGTTGGCTTTGACCCTGCATCACGCTCCTGAAAAACACAGATGATCTTTGTAAGCTTGTTTAAAGGGAAAATACCTTTCTGCATCAAAATGTTTATTTAGCTGGCTGAACAGAACATTTCAAACTGTTGGTTACTAGTTCTTAGCAGGTGAGCATGACAGCAAATGTACCAGTTTCCAGTGGCTTTTCAGACTAGGATCAAGTGAGTCCCACTGTGCACAAAAGTTTAAATGCTATTGTGTATTTTAGGCTGAAGTCCTGCATGATTTTGTTTAGCAAACACCTAAAGGTAAAGATGAGAGGATGATTGTCTGGGTACGCAGCTCTGAAGGGTCTTCCTGCTGATACAGGACAGACGATGGGGGCCTCTGAGTCTTTCAGGCCACAGTTTCATTTCTGTCAGTGTGATTCTGCTCATTTGGTGATTCAGTATTCACTGGCTCAAAGAGAAATGTCTCAGCGCAGTAAAGCACAGTATAGATTTGCACTGTTAATGCAGAGAGAGAGAGGAAGATACCTTATTAATGCCTTGTGCTAACCTGTGCAAATTAGTGGATGCTTGTGTCATTGTTAAATGTAGCTTAAACTTCTCTTCTTCATTTGGCAGAATTTTGGTGTCAATTGGAGAATCATTTGGGGTGAGTTTTAACATTTTTAATGTCTGGTCTTAAATGCATTTAACTTTTGGAGGAATGGGATAGCCTGCTCACATCTCTAGAGCTGGCCAGTGTGTGTGTGTCTGATTTAATACAGTAATTATAGGGAAGTTCTGTTATCTCCTTTCAAATATCCAGACTCCACTTTTAAAATGTGTTGAATTTTTTTGTAGTTGCTTTGGCACAAGGTAAGAGTTCTTAAAACTCCAGAGTTTTAGAACTCCTAATTTTGTGGATAATCTGGAAAGCTGGAGTGGTTTCAGGATTTATTGGCAATTCTTTCCCTATTTTCTTGTCACTTCAGGCTTCTGAAAAGTTTCAAAAAATAAACCAGATGTTGTGCAACAGTGAGTGCCAGCTGAAGCGCAGTGCAGAAGCCGGTGCTGCTGCCCCAAAGCCACTGAAGAGGCTGCGCTTCGATATAGAGGGGCAGGACGAGGCAGATGGAAGGTGAGAGATTGTCCTGGGCTCTTCAGAGATCTTGCATACACTTGCTTCTCAGGGCCTTTGTCCTAACTTCTTCCTGGTATCCTATCTTGTGTTAATTCATGAGCTTTAGCAGCTTTATCAATTGAGAGATAGAAGCATGAAGCTCCTCAGTTACCTGCTTTGATGTCAGAAGAGACTCCCCTTGATTTAAAGTTGAGGTTATGAGGGTAAAAAGTTATTTTTATTAACTTAACCTTATGCTTTCTTGTCTGCAGCAAACACCTACCCCAGGAGTCCAAGTTCCAACAAAAGCTTGCGGAAATGAGTGAGTATTACTTTTCTCATAATCTGCACAGCACTGAGTGCCTTGGATAAAACACTTTGGGCCCACTCAGATGAAAACATTGCTCAACATCAGTGTGATTTGGGTAGCTTGCTTAGCTTTTGTACTTGTGCATTTAATCTTGAAAATGCAGACTACAGAATGGAAATTAAGATACACAGGAAAATCATATGTAGTTTTTTTGTTGCTTTGCTGTCTTTTATACTGAAGTATCTGAGACTGCTTTTTCTTCTACTGTGGGTCAGCATTTATTTCAGATCATGTGGGATCACTTTTCTGTTTTCAAATGAAACTTAAGTCTAGCTCATGAAAAGCAAAATGGCCCCAACCCCACATCTCAGTTGTATTTTCCACTCATGAGAAGGAGCACACTTGGCCTGGCCAGACATTCTCACTCTCTGGTGGAATCTGAGTGCTGCAGCTGCGCAGATTTGCCCATTAGAAACTCTTATCTTGCTCATCAAGATAGGTATGAGTGTGGATCCAGGCACCTCTCCTTTGTTTCAAGGTTGGGAAAATGTTTCAGTGTTTACTTCTCGCAGAGGTTAAGAAGTAGAGTTCTGTCTCGTGTCCAGTGGTGTCAGTGTGTGCCACTGAGGGAAAAGGCATTCCTGGGCAGGCTGTCTCTGGGATGTGGGCACTGCTCAGCCCACAGCCTCTGCCTGGCTACAAGGTGAGATTCCCAGTGTGAGACAGACCATCTGCCCACCTTGAGGGTGGAAATGGACACAGTGAGGGTACAGAGGCTGTGAGAACTGGAGTGAACAGGCGGAAGGAATTTCATAAGATGTGTAATATGGAGCAAGAATGGCTGAAACAACACAAAATCAGGCGTTTATCCTATAATGAGGGATTTGGTTTGTTTACAATAGAGTAATGTACTTCTATTCCTTGTGTCACTACAAATTTTTCCCATAATCAGTCCAAAGTAATTATGAAGAAAATATTTCATTCTTTTTGTTTGTTGGTTCTTTTTGTAGCATCTACTCGAACAAGAATGCAAAAGCAGAAGCTGAATGATGGAAATGATACCTCAGCCAGTGAAGAAAAGTGAGATTCTTCTCAGGACCAGGGGCTGCACCACAGCCCTCTTAAGATTGTTTTTGTTTTACAGCCTTCATTAATAGAGTTGCTTTTTTAGTTGCTTTTTATTCCAAACTGCTAGTTGAAAGCATTTGTACTTTTTAAATTGTTAAATGTTTTCCATGATACTTTGCCTTATGATGTAGCATATATACAATGTAAGCCACTGAATTTAATTTATATATTTTTTTGAGGATTTTTAAAAAGTCTTGGAAAGTGTCTGAATTTCCTGTTGCAGCATTACGGATTTAAGCCAGTTCAGTCTTGTTGGATTGAATTCTTTATGTCTAAAGATGAAATGTTAGCTAGAATGATTTGAAATGCACTATTTTGTTTCTTAGATTTGATTTTTAGATTTTCATTACTTGCAAATTTTGAAAATGGTGGGCCATTTACTGCAATGATTTCTGTCTCTGTTCATAATTAGCACATCAAATTCCCATTAAATTAAACTGGGGAGCAATTGGGGGCCTTGCAGAGTCAGGGCCTCATCACAGTACAACCTGAATTCAAAGCGAACTCATTTTGTAGCCTTACTGCTGAAACCAACACTTGGCATTTTGCAGTTGTGCTTCCCCAGCTCTCACCTCAGTGTCATTTCAGAGGGTAGTTACATACTCCCTCAGTTTGAATTTCATGGAATATGAATCCCACAGAGATTCATCCCAGAATCCCACAGAGAACCTTCCCAGAAGCTTCAGCTTCTTACCATATGCAGAGTAACTGATGTGCCCTTTCTTATCTTGGGAAATCTCAAGTATTAAAAAAAAAAACCCAAACAAAACAACAAACCTAAAACATACCTGGTACACACAAGATTTCAAAATTCTAATAATGTAGAATTTTCTTGATTTCTTTGAATTTTCACCTAGCTGTAGCCAAGCCAAACAGGTTGAGAAACAGCTGCAAGCTGAGTGTCTCCAGTTGGGTTCCAAGTAAGAGTAGTCTGGTCTCCAAAAGCACAGGGCATCTCCCACTGGCCTTACTGCAGCATCTGCAAAACCCTGAACGTGGTGAACCCATGCTGGGAAAATCCATCTGCCTTATTTTACTGAAAAGGCAGTTAATTGGGCAACTTGTGAATGGTTGCAACTAGCAAACAAAACCCAAACAAAACCATCCAATACTTTTTTAATCTTTTGTATTTGAAAGTTACTGATTGAGATACTGGAACTTGTCTTGCAACAACAAATTTTTGTAAAATAGCCAATTAACAAAAGCATATGTTTTATTCCCAGTGGATTAAAACATAAGCAAATAAATTGTCTTGCTTTGAAATTCCTCATTTTAATGAAATTTAGCTTTTGCAGCTACTTAAATTAAGAACAGGTAGAGTAGAAAAGCATGCTATTCATGACACAAATGTTTTAAACCACCGTCTTCCAGGCAGCTTATTTACAGATCGTTTAGCTGATCCTAGAGTACTTACAGTAGAAAGCTTTTTAAAGATCCATGATTGTGTTGATTCAAAGCTAACCCTAGAGCTACTAAAAATTCCACGAGCAGCGAACTGATTGTACATTAATTTTAAAATTATACTGAGGGGTTTTTTTAGACTCAGTATGGCTTCAGCTTTCTTACTGAAAAATGTACAGAAGTTTCCAGAGTACTTTGTTTATTTTCTCACTTTTTGCAGTTTTACAGACAGGATATATGTTAACATTAGTGTACACTGACCGTAAGCTCAGTTACAGCAGTCAAGGCTCTTGCTTTGGCTAGATGGATCATAGAGAGTCCAGTATCTAAACAGATTCACTATTTCTCTACTGTGACAATGAATTAATTTTGTTCAAACAGACTGAAGGCTTTACATCAAATGTACAATATTATTTTATACAACTAATCAGTTTATCTCCTTTCAAGATAAATAAAATAGCTTTTAAAGAATTTATAGTCAGTAATTTTCTTATATTAGGTGATTTCATATAGTACCTATGCAAATAAATATGTATTGAAACTAATGGCTTTTTATGAGATATGGAAATCTTACTGTGTTTGACAGCACTTTTCTTAGAGCAAGACCTTGCTGTACTAAAAATGGCCTGGAATATTGAAACTGTTCCAGGAAAAAAGAAAATTAGGAATCGCAGCAGAAGCTGGGCACAAAATGTGATGGCCATTTTAGGTGCCTAACAGCAAGCATCCATTTCTGTAGAAAGCCTCCGCCCTGGGGGTAAGATGAGGTCAGGTAAATTGCATCTTGGAAAGGCCCGTTCCTGTCCTGTGCCTAAGGGAATTTAATCTACTGGCTTGGCGGTGTA
>VYZT01018630.1:48677-146018 GCA_013400735.1 Pomatostomus ruficeps | reverse complement strand
GAAGCGCTGGTGTGCATGCTTTGGTAGGATCAGTGCTGGGCTGGAGCACACGGGGTTGGCAGTAACGTTGTGCCCTACCATGGCACTGTCTTACAGTCTGCAGTAACCTCTGTCTCTGTGCTGGTGTCAAGTGCTTCTCAACACAAACTAACCAGAACTGATCTCCTCCCCCAGCAAAGCTGTGGTTTTGATGAATCTGCATTATGTACTGGAAAGGTTTCGACCACTTCTGTTTGAATACAAAATACTG
The DNA here is from genome assembly GCA_013400735.1 of Pomatostomus ruficeps. NCBI lineage: Eukaryota > Metazoa > Chordata > Aves > Passeriformes > Timaliidae > Pomatostomus > Pomatostomus ruficeps. The sequence goes on along the minus strand of VYZT01018630.1, from coordinate 145,768 downwards.
ACACAGCTGCTAAGAACAGACTTAACACTGCTGGAGGAAGTCATGCTCATCACTGAGGGGGTGGCAGAATGTGCTTGTTAGCAGTAGATGATCCAATATATTTCTAGTGACAGTCTGAGTCAAATGTCTCAAACACAAGTAAATATTTACCACAGCACTTCCCAAAATATTTGCTCATCACCCTCTTCCTAAGTAAATTCTGCTGCCTGTGTGCTTCACCTTTCAACTCACATCCACAGGGTGAAGGGGGGCACTACTCCCTACTTCTTTTCTGAGGATGTGCTGCTCCTTTTCCTCCTACTCTTCTCAAAGAACAGGATTGTTTGAGAAATGAACCTCCAATATAGTAAAGAACAGCTATTTCCACCTTACAAATGAGGATGTGATAATTTATAAAAAAAAAGAATTGACAATTAGAAAAAAGTTATTGAAGGATGCTGTGGCACAGCAGGGACCTGCAGAAAGGTTGCATGACTATTTATATAATTGTATTAGTGTACTGAGCCTGGTCATTCAGCATTTTGTCTTCCCCATTCATAAAACACTGCAAAAGGCACTTGAAGTCACTTCACCCAGTCACAATTTGAAGAGAAATTAATTCTCAGGATTAATCCACAATTACCTATTAGAAAATTCAAGTAAATGCTCCATGAGCTCCACACCTCCTGCAATGGGGCAAACCTCCCACTGTGCAGCACTGGGTGGGGTTTTCACCTTAACTCACTTCAGCCAGTCAGAAGTGAAGCATCTACTCTACCTTAGCCACTGATGATCAGTGCTGGGAGAGAGGCGTGTCCAGAGGGCAGCTCCTCTCTCTTGAACAGCCCTGAAAGGAAAGTGCTGTGGTCACCTCGCAGCTCTGACCACAGGAGAATCTGAAATGCTGTATTTGGACAAGATACCTTTATCACAGTCTGGAACATAGTGTCAGTTCACTCTTTAATTAATTTTTCTTTTCACAATTTAATTAATGTGAAGTTACCACTTCAAAATCACCTTTTTCTCCATTTCTCTTAAGTTGATCTGTCTGAGGAGAGATAGTAAGACAGGAATAAATAAGCCTCAAGGTGAACTTCCTTTTCTTGACATCTTGTTTGGGTTTCTACCTAGATGGTTTTCTTAGTAGTGAAACTCACAGCATGACAACTCACACACAGACAAACATGGCGAGTGCTTCCATTGGGGTGCCAGGGACCATGCCTGGTGCAATGGAAAGGGAGATCCTTTTCATTCTGGCTAAACAATGAGACAAGTGCTAGGAACTCTAAACTGTAATATCCTGCTGAAGCTCCTCATAAATAAACTCCAAATAAACACCAGGTGAGACATATCCTCCTACAAATCAGAAAGCCTCTCATCCTAAAGAATTTTATGTTATTTTACTGTATGTCTAGAAAAACAAGTTTTTATCTTCACTGGATTATAACCAGACAAAAAGAAGACCACTATGGCATATTAACTCAGTTTTGAGACAAAAATACACTCTGAAGGTTTTAGCAGCAAACAGGTCACTGTCCTATAAAATCCAAACACAGACTGTTGAAAAAAAATTTAAAATTAGACAGACTAGATAATGACAAGCTTAGTTTGCTTCACTTTGAATGGGAAAGGGCAGTTACTACATTAGATTTTTGGGCTAAATTCTGGCTGTTGGCAATGAACAGTCACCACACACCCACACTGTAGCCATCCTTACAAAGCCTACATGTTAGTGGACTTCTACACACTCCCTAAGCTGATGGACACCGAGACTTTCCTTCCAAACCATTGCACATTCTGACCATGGAGAAGTTCTCCAAAGGAGAAGTATTTCCAGGAGGGAAGAGGACGTGCTCTTCAGCTTGGTAGTAGTCAGACCTCAATTCCGGAATGCTCCCACTCTGCTGGCTTTGCTAATGAAGTTTTTCAGGAGGTCATGGTCCATTTCTGCAAAGCCTTGAGTTTGTGTAACAACAGTCAAATGGTTTATGCAAAATCTGAAGCAAAATTCTTCCAAGTCCTAGGAACAAATTGGAGTAATTTGTAATATGAATGACTGATAAAATTATTATCATTATTATTTTGTTTCAAATCTGTCATTTAATTAGCAGAGAATATACCAGATTGTTCACATTATCAATCCCTTTTCTGATCCTTTTGATGAGATAACAAATGATAAGATGAAATTTGTTCATACAAACTATTCAATAAATCCACTTTGAGAAAACAGAAGTAGCCACCTAAATCAACTCTAGAACTCCATCACATTTACTAGAATTTACAACACATTCTAGTAAATGTTACCAACCATCAACTTTTCCCACACAGAACTACCAGAGCATCAATAACTTCTTTCTTTTCATCCCTGCACTGCATTCAGTAGTGGTCCTGTAAAAAATAGTGGATTTTTTCAACAGTCATGCTGAAAAGCTAGGCAAAATGGGATGCTTACTGAACACAAACTGCGTGTTAGGACACGTGTCTTTCATGGCAAACCAAAGAACTGTATACCTCTGCCTAATGGGATTTCCAGATAGCACAAGAGGTTCTGTTTCATCCTGGCATGCTCAGCTATTCAGCACAGGATGGGTGTAATCCATCAAGCCCTATAACCAGGATTTCACACAGCAGATTTTCCCCACTCAAAATCTCACAACAATGGCAATCCTCTCCATGCACTGGGTCTGTCTCCATTAGCTGGGTCCTATGCAACAACTTGCTGTGAAGGAAAATTAATTACCTTCTGCAGCCAGAGCTGGAGTCAGCAGCAAGGAAGTTAGAATTGACCCATAAGCTATAAACTTCTCAAGAGTTACAGTAAAAAAAGTAACCCATGCCAATTTGATTCTACATTAACTACACAAACATTGCAGCCTAGGACTAATAGTACAGAGACACTCGGCAGACTACCTGTGCATTTCCTTTTGAAAACTTTTCCTTAGATTCCATGTTTCAAGATGTAACTAAAGCTTTAACTGAAGCACAAAATATCCTTAAATAAGAAATATGGTAGGGCAAGTATCTCTCATCAACAGCTACTGGGAAAGTAGAAAAGGAATGAGAATAGAAGAAGCAAAAAACCAGAGGAAATAAAAAACGTAGACAATCAAAGACAGTGACAGCTCAAGTTCCAGCAGACCTCTGAAATGGTACTGTCAGAACCTGAGCTGCTTTACAGTCAATGTGTGAACTTCTATGCTAACTAAAATGAGCAGCAGCTGCCTTTTCTGGTGCTGGTATGATGAGGACCATAGATTATAGAGAATCCTGGTCACTCATTTTGCAGTTTCAAGAAATACTGTCTTTTTTTATTCTGTTTTATAGAAGATGATTAGTCTAAAATTTGCTACAGTGTATATGAGAAATATGCTTTAAAATAACTTGTAGCAGCAACTCTTTGTATTTTCTGAGGATAAGAAAAAATATTTTCGAGCATTTAAAATCCTAACAGATGCATATAGTAGTGAAGTCAGGCCATTCACATTGCACATTAAATGAAGACTATCACACACCACTATAATCTTTCACTTACAGTGCTCACATTTAATGACAAAAAATTGAATTCTCTCTTTTCCAACTTCCAAAATATGAGGCCTCTTTAATAATCCTTCCTTTGACAGTTTTCTACTGAAGTCCTGACAACACTGCACATGGTTCTCAAACCAGGAGTTACTATATTGATGTAGTACACTAGAAGATCCTGGCTTATTCCATGGATTCCTTAGACAGAGGCCATCCCCTTGTCTTTGATAAAGAAATCTTTGCTGCACTTCCCAAAAGCCGCTCTACTCCACCCCTTTCTAAGCTGTGGGTGTAGGGAGGAGGGCAACAATGCACTCCCGAGTTTGGCATATGCTGCAGCCAGGGCAGGTGAACTAGTTCATCATCTGACAATTGTGTTAAACTGTTACATGTTTTGAAAGAGAAAAACACTGAATCGTAGAAGGAAGAGGAGAATAATATATATTTAGTTATCCAGCCAATCCCTTTTATTGTGTCTCAGCTGTTATGAACTCTGGTACTTTGTCCAGGCTGGTTTTACTACTTCACAACACACCTAAACATAACTGCTCTTTAACTACTTCACTGGATACAGATCAACTAAAAATACTTCTGCTTTGAAGATGTTCAAAAATGCTGAAAAGCTTTTATGAGGAGAAACTACGGAATAAAATTTTAATGAAAAATCTGCTGTTAACAGAACCAAATCATTGGGCCATGCCTTCCTGTAGAGTTCTCCCTGCTCTGCTGGGCTTGTACCAGCACAGCACACTGAAAGCACAACTCCTCTTTTCCCTCTGTTACTGATACCTGGGTAAAAATGCCTTGTAACAGGCAGCTGGCAATCTTACTATCTACTAATCTCTTTCAAGAGACAGAACTCACTGATTTCCACCCTCCTCTTTGCAACTCCTGCACAAATTTATCTCCTGTAGTTTGCTGTCTCCATAGAGCCCTGACTACTGCACCATTTTTAACTCAGTGTTTGTTTCAGTCTCTTCTTTCTACTTGCTTCCCATACCTGAAAGGTATTTATAGCAATGTCCCCTACATCTAAAATACATAAGCAGATTTTTGAATAATAAAACCCACCACACAGTCTTTTCCACAGTCATCACAGCAGTAAGAAGATGAGAAAAGGAAAATACCTTTGAAAGTATTTGTTTACCAAAAAAGCACTGGTAACAGGTTGAGTGCTAGTGACACATTCCAGAACCAAGGGCGGACCACATGACAGGATATGGTGAGAATGCTAACAATAGGTAATCTGTTGTATGTCAGCACAATTCATTGTAAACAGTACTGCAAAAGTGGATTTTTTTATATAAGCACAAGTGTAAATATGCAGGGACTTTACAGGTAAATTCTCCCACTGCCTGTAAAAGTCAGCACCAGAATGACTGTACCAGACACTGGCAGACAAAATGATCAGGTGGAGAACTCAGGGAGTGAAAGACAGGGCAAAATCCAAAGGCAGAGATGTAAATGCCAGAGATCCAATGGCAATGAGAAATTTGCATGTCATGTCCTGCTTTGTCACATGACAAAGCAGGAAGCAGATTAAGAACCCTGACTCACAGGTGCAAGCCAAAAGGGCAGGAAGAAAACACTCAACAGGGGGGTTTTTAATTTTTATTTTACAGCATAAAAAGGGAAAAACAAACACCTGTAAAGCCAGAAAGGGAAATTACAGTAATCATGCCTCATCAGTTAAACAGTCCTGTTTACATTAGGCAGCTTCATTTCTCAGAAAACAACTGCTTACCTGAAGAGAAGTTCTTACCTGAGCTTCGTACTTGACAGCGGCAGAAAGAAGAGCAATGGCATTCTCTTCACAAATGCCTTGTTTGATCGTTTGTTGGCAAAGCTTCTTTAGTCTGTTTTCTCTATACAGTGTTGCCAAATCTAGCAGCCCTGTGAAAATTTATACAGCTTTAACTATTCTGGTGCAAAATATATTAGTGTCTTTTCAAATTAATCAAATACCCTGTTGCTTTAGGCCGAATTAATCAAAGACTTGCTCTGGTTTTTTCCCTAGATGATGTGTGCATTTTTTCAGGTCCCCTACAGACCTATTGAAAAAGGAACCATTTTATTACTATGCAAGTGTTCTGTGCTCTTGTTCGCATTCTGGACATCAATTACTGACTTGCATCCTCTTAAATTCATGCAGGGAAGAGCTCCCTTTTCAGTTAGGATCAAAAATCGCTACAGCTACTCAAACAAGAAAAGTTTCAGGATGGCATTACTGCCTTTCTAATTAGAAGTTCTTAATAACAGCAACAGTGAGTTCTTTTTGAAAACTTTGCATCTTTGATCTCATTGCATGCCCACCACTCATTCTCCTTGGGCATGTCTCCTGCTACTGCATCCTTTCTTCCTGACACCTGCCAAACTCAAGATTTAAGTGCTAATGAAACTAAAATCAACAGGCCCCGCTTTCCTTACCCGGTAATGACATATAGATTGAGCTTTTCAAAAGCGTTAATCTGGAGTAATTTCCATTTACAGCAAATACCTATTGCATCTTCAGGAGGGAGCCTAATGTTGTCTGTATACAGATATTCCAGGAAGGCTCGGTAAACAGGGTAAGAAAATTCACTCATTTCTATAATTTCATCATCATTATTGAGTATGGAGCGAAAATGTTCACACCTACAAAACATGGAACAAAGATTGCACACTGTAAAGACTTAAGCTTGAAAGATGAGCTGCAGCAAGAAGTTGTTAAAAAAAAAAAAATCAGTCCTAACAGACTAAATACACAAGCAGAACCTCTAGCTACATGATTCCTTCCTTGCTTTGAACATGTTAATTTCTTTAAGCCTTATAAGGCTTATAAGCCTGATACATATAATTCAGAATTTTATTTCTATTGTTAATATTTTATGGCAGGCTCCATTTCTACTTACAAGAATTATCCATCTGGTTTTGATGCCATTTTCTTAAATTCATTATACATTAACAATCAATTTTATGACCTGTCTCGTGGCAGATAGAGTTTACAATTAACTTCTGAGATTTGACCCCGATTTCTCTAACATTACCCAATGAAGAGGGACATTATTAATAATTTTAGATATCATTTATTCCAGTGTCAGAGTCCACACACAATTTAGCATTAATCATCACATTCAAGGATTAAATTACTGAAAGTGAAGACACCCTCACTCAGATCTTTCATCATCTTTTTCTTACAAGTCTGAATACTTTTGTGACAGATACAAACAAGGACAAAGCACTGCTTTTGATAGCTGTAATCTGCAACTTGCAGTTCACAGTAATTTACAATGCACTGTAACTTACTGTTCCCTAAAAAGCATCCTAACATTTCCATTGTTTTCAAAATTTTTGTTGATATAAATGAACATCACCACTTCTCATAACTTTTCCTATAACACCCACAATTTAATCATACTTTTTTGTACTACACTAATTCATAACTCTCCCACATCTGAATTTTCTCTTCTTTTACTCAAACTTTCCTATAAAAAGTAGGATGGTTTCCTTTTAATGTCTCTGAGACAAAACTACAACATAAAGACAGTATCACTTAAATCCAAATGAAAAGTAATTAACTAATCACTTAAGTTCTTCACATTTAGCGGCTATTGAAAGAATTTTTTTTATCTTAGTATCTTCGGGCTTTTAATAAAATAATGGAACTCCTTGTCAAATTCATAAAGAAATAGAAAGTCATTATCTAGCTTCTGCCACATCTTTTACCGCATTCTGGCATTGGGAGAGGCAGACAAAGCCTCACTGTTTTGCTTCCCAGAGCCTCATGCTAAGTAGTGGTGACTATGCGATCACCATCCAGCATGGATCAGACCCTGGGAATGGTCTGTGCCCCAACGGCACCACACAAAAGTCACAGAGGAGGTGGTACACATTGATCCCTCAAAAATTAGTAAGAAAATAAATAAAAATCGGTTAGTACACATCCTCCAGTCTGCAAAGCGTCTTGGAGTGACTCATCCTTTGGAGTGTCTCTCCCTGTTACTGTCTCTCAGCAGAGACAGCCCAGACACCCAGTTCTGGCTGGCTGAATGCAGAGCTGATGAATCCCACCCACACACTGGGATGTTTCTGTTCCTGCAGGCAGTGCTGTCCTTGGGCTGCTCTCACTGAGCTGGGCGTTCCCTGACATTTCGCCACCACTGCCAGCCAATAACCACCACCAACGGGATCCCGTTCAAGAGCAGGAATAGAACAAGTTGGAAAGAAGTCCTCATAAGCAGTAAAGAAATGACTAGATAATGAAAATGAACTTTTACCAGCACTGCTTTCATGACAGTGCTCCAGAAGAGGCCAAATGTTGCAAAACACCATTTAAAATACTGTGATCCAGTTGCACCATGACAGTCAAAGAAAATATTAATTTTACAGACTGTGCCTGATGCTTTATTATTCCTTCATAGTATTTTGATAATGCCATATATTTAAATCCGTTTTAAAATTGGACACATTTCCTTCACAGAATGTCGTATAATCTGAGAAAAGGAGAGTAAGAAAAAAGAAATAAGGGAAAGCTACATATAGTCTGATTAGCAGGAAAAAGAACCTTGGGAACGTTTTGGGCATACCCAACATTTGGTGTGGTATTTGATGGAGAACACATGGCATTCCAAAGGAAGAGGTTGGATTATAGGCATGAAAGTAATGTACAAGCAATGAAACCAGTAAAGGGAAGACAAAAGTAATACAGGTAATGGGAGTAGTCAGAGGAGAGCAGAAAAAAAACCCCAACAAAACAAGGACAGGCAAAAATTAACAGGGCATTTTAATTTTACACACTATTTTACAAGAAATCACTAACAGGACTCAGGAGCAAAAGCAGGAAGATGGAAGTGGTGATAAGCTGAGTGAGATAGCCAGGCATTTTGAGAAAAAAAAATAGCAAAGAGGAAAAAATATTGTAATAATGAGGAGGATGAAGCAGAAGCAGTTGGCAAGGCAGAAGAGATCTAAAGCAGTGTCTCTAGAATATCCCAGTAGAAACCACATCAGCAGTAACAAATTAATCTCTCTGTATGTCAGTAATAAAGAGATCATTCTGTAGATCTGCATAAGTCAAATCTCACTGTAAAGTGACCTTAACTTGCAAAAAGTTGTAAAAAGAGAAAGAGAAGCCAGCTTAAAAGTCAAACTCACTGATATGAAGGTTTAAAACAAGTAGAACAAGAAATATGGGGGATTAGAAAGAAATAAAAGGGGAAAAAAGCTAATCTGGACAGCACCTACAGAAGTTGCTGAAACAACTGAAGAGTCCTGTGGAAGGAAAGAGAGCCAAGAATAAACACAACTCCTTCAAATCATTCTGGTGGAGGAAGCCAAGGATATAAAGGAGGAAAAAACTGATTCTGACTACTGAGAAGACAGCAGAAGGAAGTGAGCCTTTTCCTTGGCAGAAAAAGGTTATCGGAAATCAAGGTCAAGGCCATGTAGGTAGCACAGAGGAGGATAAATGTCAGATGGAGGGAAGTGATGGAAAGGCAGGTAGTGGAGCAACATGTCTGATAATCACAAGAAGCGATGAAAAGAGAGTAACAGTGAAGAATAGCAGATGAATCCCTGACTCAGGGAAAAGGGAATTTGTAAGAATAAGTCAAGAATTTATTGAAGTGATGACTCAGCACAGCAGACTACACTACACATTTAGTTTATACAATTTATACAGTTTGTTCCTTACCTAATTTTGAGAAGAACTTTATGAACGTGAATGTATTTTCCATCCACTAGGAACTTCAGGTCTGCAGTTTCAGGGTTGTCAAATTCCTTCTTTAGTGACTGGGCTACTGTTAGATGGTCATCAGGCTCTGGAACAAACAGGGGACTTACTATAAAGTAGTAAGCAATACAAATATCTCCCACTACAACATTCTGGGTACCTGTCAGCAATTAACATTCTTAATAAATACACCTCCTTAAGGCTAGTAAAACCCCCCAGCAGACTATGTGTTCTGTATGAGCCAGAAAAGCAAAGAAATGACAGCTTTCTTCAGTCCTTTCTAGTTTCCTGCTCCAAGCAAATAGCTCTATTAAAAAAACCTGTAAATTCCACTCCTCTAACTCATCTACATAAGGCCAGAAAAAAAAAATTAACAGTCTCAGAAGTTTACTGCTGCCTCTGATAGAAAATGCTATCAACCATTACTAAGTTATTTCAAATTAAAACTGTTAGTTATTATAAGATCCTCAAAAGATCAATAAAAAATCATAATAAAGTTTTCTAAAATGTTCCCATGAGGAGACATAATATTACAGCAAAAATAAATCCATTACGGAAACAACATATTGGTTTGCAGTGAAACTGCCCAGTGCAATAGCCTTAAAAGTAAATACCAACACTTACAAGTCTATTCTAAAAGAATAGCTCTCCGTAGACTTAATGGTGTTAGAAGCCCAGTGTGCCAATGTCTGCATATTGTTGTTTGTGTCATATGTCTGTATATCCCACTGTGCACATGACATTTGCATTATAAAGTTACCAAACAGCTTTGAAAAGTCATCCATTATCTGCAAACAAAATTTTACCGCCTGAACTGATACAAATCTCCATCACATAGCCTCAGAGAATTATCTTCTTTAATACTACTAAAAAAATCCACAACCCCTAGCACCCTCAAACCTCACTTTTAACTGTGACATTTTGTCTCCTTACCATATAAATACATGTTGTGGGTTTATACAGATCTTGTGGGTCAGTAATTAGTTGTTCTCTACAGAACATCACATAAATGCTAGGTCCTGCAACCTACCAAGCTAGAAATTAGAATAGTATTCTGCTGGATATGGAAAGACCTTCTCCACAAGCTCTAGAAAAAGCTAAACACACACACGTACTTTGATACTGTTACACTTTGTTTAGCACAATCACTTTGCATTTCATTTACAGAATGTCAGGTATAACCAACCTGGGTAGGTACAGGTAAAATACATGGCGGAGAGAAATCCAATGTAGTGATAAAAAAAGGGAAATATTTCTGAAACAATGATACTGTAAAATACTTTGTTAGTTCTTATTTTGTACAATATGCAGTTTATTTATTAAGACCTCTGCTATCCAAACAAGTAAGTATTTTAATTTAATGCAAAGCTGAAACTCTTCAAAGTTAACTGGCAATCCATACGTCCACCAAGATACATCTCCAGATGACTTCTACAGCCAGCAGAGGAAAACTGAATATAGTGGGGTTCAGCTTTGAAACTCTTAGAGGGAAACCACGTGCTTTTATTTGTTAAAGCAGTGAAGGGGGAACCAGAGGAAGGAAATGAAGAGGCAGTTCACACTGACAAGGCACGAAGCCAAGAAAACTCCTTAGCAGGAAGTGCTAAGAAATGTATTAGAAATGTCAGAACTGCCACAAACATGGAGAGAATGGGAGTGCCTGGGTGTGGAAGCACCAGAATAAAAGAGACAGAGAAGGGCTGTAAGCACAGCAGACATCCATGGCACCTAGGTCAGCAGATGTAAGATCCCAGGACACAGCTGCCTGAGGATTCTCACCATGCACACACCAGATGACAAACAACAGTGAGTTAGTCCTGACAACTTGCCAGGGTGGGACAGGATGAAGAGGCCGGTCACTCTCAGCTCCTGGAGTGTGCAAAAAGGCACATCTGAAACAGCACAGAATCACCTAACTAAAAACAACCCAGGAGACAGGATTAGAGCCTTATAGACAGCATCCTCTATCCTGCGTCATCACAAGGAACCTGCTCACACCCCCTGAACAGTGCCAGGTTGCTGGACAGACCACTTGGCACTTAAGAGAATATGGCTTTGAAAGGGCATCCAAAACTTGTTTTGTTTAAAAGCAAAGTAGTCTTTTCCTCCTGTAAGGCTTCACCTTGTGCTTTCGTAAAAGGTTGCTACAGTGTTGTCGCACTACTTCCAAAGGGACCAAGAAGTCAAGGTAAAACAAACAAACAAACCCCAAACAAACAAAAAATCCCACACAACAAACAAACACACAAGCCCCCCAAGAACAACAACAAACAAAAACCCCAAACAATCAAAATCCACAATAAACAAACAAAACCTCAAAATAAGAACAACAAAAAGCAACAAACAACCCAACAACACCCCAGCAACTTCATTAGAAACCACTGTGGGATTAAATTGTAGCTGAAGAATGAGCTCTCTGGTAGCCAATGCTATATACTTAACTCTTTCTAGTCAAGTTCAGCAAGACAGACCTCAATGCTAATCAAACATCTGAGATCCAGCAACTCGTCCTTCAGAAGCCCAGGACATGATCAATTGTGATGACACTCTAAGTGCCTGTGGTCAGTTCAATGGGAATTTGGGTCACTCAGTCCTTAGTAGTCTACTTAAGGGCATCAAAAAAAGCTTCAGAGTTCCTAAAAGTTCTGCACGACTTCCTCAAATCTCCAAATTCACACTCAGCTTTTCCACCTAGAGCCACTGAACAGTCACATACAGAGGTTACACAAAAAAACCCCCCTCCCCAAACAGAAGGCATTTCCCCACAGAAATAAGACACGTCACTAAAACAGACAGTTATTTAGCACTGCCATCAGGTTTAGCAATTTTTTACAATTCCATATTACCATTTACATGTATGTAATGTGTCATTATGACTACACTTCCCGGTGTACATTTCTGTGAGAAACTAAGTTTAGGCTTCAAATACCTGCAACCATTTTATGAACCAATGGTTCTGTTTAGAAAGTGTGGGAGGAAAGAGCACTTCAGCTCACCTACGGAGAGCAGGCGCCACATGACGGCGGGGGTGGCGAAGCAGGCGAAGACGTCGTCAGTGCAGGCGAAGTGGGTGAGGTGGGGGAAGGTCACGGACTGCCCCCGGCACTGGCCCCACATGTACACCTGGCCACTCTGGGTCTTGGCCGCCGACGTGTGCGTCGAGTGGCAGGCTGCGATCTCTATAACTCTGGATTCATAAGCAAACAAAGGGAAAAAAAGCAAGTCACTCTCACTGAGAACGAAATGCAGCAAATAAGCTCATTGCCTCCTGGTGCAAGACATAAGCATGCATGTAAGCAAGAATGATTTCTGGTCATACACAGCAAAATTAAAAGGGCTGGCAGAGTTTCTTCAAACAGCCGTGCACTCAAAGTTTCTCTGCAGAAAAGTGTCTGGGGAGCAAGCAGCCACTGTCGCAGCAGAGCCCTATATCTGCATCAGCACATGCTCTGCTGACCCCTCAGCTCTCTCAAGCAAGGCTATGATGAGTTTCAAGCCTCTGAATGTCCTTGGTGGTGCTGGGCAGTGAGGTGAGTGGCTGCAGTAAGCTGTAGAGAACAAATACTTGGAGAAGATGAAGAAGGAAATGAGGAGGCATCAAAAAAAAAAATTGCATTTTGGCTTGTAATTGAAAGTTAGTGAAAGCCTTTTTTCTGTTTGCTTATTGGTAACAGTTATAAACGAACAAGTTAAAAATACTTCTTCTTACTCATATAATTATTATTAGTTATGTTTAAAAGACTTTCATTTCGAAAACTAAAAATTAGAACCAAACAGCACTTAAAGCTGTTTCTAAGTGGTTTTTAGCTAGGCTATGTCTCTAATCCTAAGGTTGATTTAGGGCTTCAAAACTCCCACTGTGTACAGGATTACACAATCCACTGTTTTGCAGTCTGAACTACTGCTTGTTTACTTGTTTTCCCAGCTGCCTGGGGACAATGGCAGGGAAACAACTTGTTTAAAGCTGTACGCACAAACCTTGCAGGCTTTAGTGAGGCAATGTTTTCACTGACACCAAGAACTCATACTCTGACCAACAAAAGGGAAAGGCAGCATGCAACACTAAAACTTGTATCAAATTATTATTATAACATTTTAACTGCGGCCAAAGTGTCTGGGGAAAAAAAAAATCAGTAACATTTGAAGCAAAAACACAAATACACACAAAGAAATAGCAGTGTTCAAGATCAGGCCATGTCTCATCACCAGAGCAGCAATGCCACTTCCTCACAATGATGTACTCAGACACAGGGTTAAGAGGGACATCTCACTTTCCTTCTTATTCACAACTAAAGACCAAAATCAAGATTTCTGACCACATACCCACATGGCTTTACAATAGCAACAGGAAGAACTGCCCCACTACCCCTCAAGGGCCTAGAGGAAAATATTCAACTTGCAAAAACCTAAGCTTTTAGGCAACAATAGCAAGAAAGAACTCCTCCCTTTCTCTCCCTCCTGGGTTATGACCCAGATTTAATAGCAGAAACACAAGCTGCAGATGTCCACCCTTCACTTTTTCTGAGTACACTTCTTGTCAAAAGTAGCATATTAAAATACAATTTATATTCACAGACAATAAAACTTTTATTGTTGACTTCGAACAATGAAACTACACCACTGACGGGAAACTGCAATTAAGGCCTGTAAAGTACAGTGTGCACAGAAGCAGAAAATAGCATATTCAGGCTCAAAATATCCAGTTTTGCTTTCACAGGCATCGTTATGGGGCAGATTCAAGCATTTTTAGTGAAAATTCTGTTCACATTTAGCAAATGAACCATTGCAAAAAATTATAGGCTCCTTCTCCCAAAAAAATATATTAAAAATACCATAATTTTATGTAGTTCTTCTGAGAGTATGTCAACCAATGTCTGATTGCAAGACTGTAAGTATTACCTGTCCTTATCCACAATAACTGTTGTAGGGTAAGACTGGTTACTTTTATTCCCAGTACCTAACTGGCCGTATGAATTGGCTCCCCAGGCATATATCTGACCTTCATCTGTTAGCAATAATGTATGTGCATAGCCACAGGCAACCTATGAGGAATAATAAAAAGAAGAAAATCTCATTTTTATGTTACAGTAAGTTAACACAGATAGATGCATCTTATGCTGTAGATTAATGCCATTGATTCTATACCAGTTTAAAAATTACAAATACACCTAAGTTGATTAAAAATGTAAGGAAGTTAGATGAGGTGACTTTGAGGGAAAAATATACCAATGAGAAAGCCTGACAGATAATCTCAAGAGCATTGCAAAAAGAATAGCTGGAAACTGGGAAAGAAGGAAAGCTATATGACAAATATGAACAATATGCAGAAAAGTGAAGATTGTCTGTCTTGCATTGACCTTGCTCCATGGGCGACTGCTCCAATATGAATAGTTTTATCACTGGAAAAACAGGTGAGGTCTCCCTGTCTGCTCCCCTCATCCCTGACTGATAGCCACACAAAACTGCCCCCTCCCCATGCCAGCTCCAGTGCTCCCAGGACCCTCTGCTGAGACAACCCCCCACCCCTGGAAGTGTTCCAGGCCAGGCTGGTGAGGGCCCTCAGCAACCTGGTCTAGTGGAAGGTGTCCCTGCCCATGGCAGGGGGTGGAACTGGATGATTTTTAGGGTCCCTTCCAACCAATGCCATTCTGCGACTCTGAACTTACATCACTGGAAGAAAACTCTCACAGTAGGGTCTGAGGACCACTGGTGCCCACACAAGGTAAGCAACAAGAGCAATCAGCCAGGAAAGAGAGGGAAGAGACAAAACTCTCCATTTTGATGGCAGCACACAACTGTGTCAACTCATAACCTCTTGTGGAAACCCCCTCGGCCCTGCTGAGCTGCCTCCTCAGCTACCTCACATCAGATTGTTCAAAAATCCACTTTACACATGCAGCACATGCCCCTCATCCAGACAGATACACAGTGGCAACATTACCAGCAACAGTCTTGCTCTGCAGGAGTAAATGTAACTTATGAGAGATAGATGGCTATCAAAAACCAATTCACATTGTTCAAAACTAGCTCACCTATCTTTATTTGATATATGCCAAGCAGATATACTATAAGTAAATATACTCCACTGATGTCCATGAAGCATGGGTTGTACTTGAAATGAAATAAACCTTTAAGTTATTTACTGAGTGGACATCTACAACATGATATTAATCGATATCAAGTAAATGAAGTGGATGGAAATAGAATCTGAGCCAAACTTGCTGGAGCATTCACTCTCTAAATAGAAGAATAAATACAGAGGAACATAATACTTTATTATGTTAATATCCAACAGCACTTGCTACCAGCAAAGCTACTGTCTACATCCAGGCACTGAATGTAAAATTATGTAATTAAATAATGTAATTAAATAAAACTTCCTCTTAAAAAACTTAAAAATTCCATAGCTTCCCTGAGTAAATGCAATAAATAGGATCCAAAGTTGAAAATGCTCTTGCAAATTTTCACTGGGATACAAAACCTATGTTTTCTAACACATAGTATCACTTTCCTGATAGTATCCTCTATTCTGCATAAATCAAGAAAAAATTTTCAGTATCAGTCCTGCAGTCACTTTTAATATTTCTTATTAGCCAAAAGATTATCAGTTTCCTAGTCACACTGGTGGCAGCCCTGCTATCTGGTAAAGTGCAATAACCTCCAAAGGTCAGGGCTAACCATGGAGTCACACCAAATGTTAACCAAATGCAGTGGCAGATAATTTGTTTAGACTCCAAACACCAGGAAGTCATTGTGGCTGGAGTGCAATTTTAAAAGTGAAATTCAGTCTGCAAGACAGACAAATTGCTAAACTGCAGCATTTTTCCAGAAAAGAAGACAGGGATTAATGAAAAATGGAATATCCTAGAAAGACTCTGTTATTTACTAAAATAACAAGAATATTTTTAAATTAACTTTCACAGGAAAAAAAAAACCAAAACAAAACAAACATTTCTAATGGTCTAGTCCTCTTTAAGTAAAATCCTGGCCTCAGTGAAGTGAACGGCAAAATTCCCACTGAGCTCCACAGGGTCACAGTTTCTCCCTTATTGGCGGAGGTCCATTTTAGGATACATATTTTTTATTCTGATGTCACTTCAAACAAAGGACTATCTCCCTCAAAGGCAGCACATGCTGCCTACAGGGCTCTTGCAGACGTTCCTAAAGGGTTTGAGTGGAGCCCACACACGTACCCGCTGCACACGAATGCCCTGCAGGGCTGCGATCCGGCACGGCGTGGGCTGGTTGCCGCTGCTGCCCAGCCCCAGCTGGCCATTCCCATTGTACCCCCAGACATAGACCTTAAAACAGAGACAGGGAATTTTAACTGGTTGCTACTATTCACTTCTTTTGAAAGCAATACAACTGCTTCAATGTTTGAATAACAGTAATTTTCTTCCATCTTTCTCACCCCACATTTTACTACTTTATATATAAATACATACAAACATACTCATACATATACCTACCTATATAAACACATATATACCCACGTTTCTCTTTAAAATGCCAGCTACATGCTTATCTAGAATTCTGAACTTCCACATTCATGCTCTTCAAGAGTTAGATTATGTAGGACTACGATATTTTAATATGAAGAACAGAAAATCAATGATTCATATGGCTGCTTGCCAGCACAGACAAAATCCAGCACAATACTTCCCTTTTTCAAAGAGCTAATTTCTCATTACAAAATCTTTTAACAGAAAACACACTAGAATGAAGACAAACTAGAAGCTATGCACAAGAGTTTGAGTAGGCAGCTTTATGCCAAACATAAGAAAATGGGAAAATACTGAGCTCTGATAATTTCAGTGACGTATATTCTACTACAGTCAATAGCTACTTAGTTCTAAACTCAAGTGCTTGGAGAAATGGAGCTAGCAAGGATGTATGCTGCCCAGTATCATCTGCTCATATGAATGAAAACAAGAACTCTACAGCCTCCTTGTATGTTTGCAAAGAGGATAAAGCATGAGAGAGATTCAAGAGGTACTCAGGTACAATAAATATATGTCATGTACTTTTATTTTCTTTGTTTTCTCTTAAGATGTGTGTATATGAGCACTAAAAATTAAAATATCATTCCGTGATTATTCTCACATTCACTGATTATTATCACATACAATACTTAGGATTCTAGTATAGGCAATAATTTATTTGTCTATGAATGCTAAAGACAGGAATGGTATAATAACAAAGGTTTTTATGAGCAGTATAAGCAGCTACACTTGAGGCAGTCTGGAAAGGTAAACCTCCTTTCTGAATAGTAGCTCATCACTACCAGGTCTGAAATTATCTACATGCCAAGTTACTACATGAAGTAAAACTCAGTCCAAAAATTCACTTAAAATTTCTTACCTCTCCATTTTCCACCACAGCCATAGAACACATCTGTCCACAAGCTATATTAACTACTATTTTATTTTGTAGGCAGCTGGTAACTCTTCGAGGAATTGGCTGATTTGCTGTTGAACCAGATCCAACCTGGCCCGAGTTATTATAACCCCATGTGTGTACCTGTTGCAAGAGAATTGTCATCAAAGATGGCTTTATAATATATAGTTCAAAGTACACATTCAAGAGAGAAAAAAGCTGTACGCATAAAAAAAATTCATTTTGACTTCAAGTGGATGTGTTCTTTTACAGATCTAGAAAGACACAAAGGTTTACAACTGAACTGTTTCTAACAAAAATATTTATATATTCCATTAGGTACCTCCACTCAAAGGCAGGAGGCAACATGACAGCTGCATTAATGTTGGAAGAATCCATTGCTAGTTTTCCAGAACCCGAAGTAGAATGTCTAACTGGCACAAACGGCACCTCAAAGCAAATTATAGGAAACTTTTTACTTTGCCAGGTAGAGTTCCTTACAGTAAATGTGATTTACATTAACATCAGCTTTAATGCCATTAAGCATTTAAAGTAGAGTATAGCATAGGAAGGAACTGGCTGCGCAATTTGTTATTACAAGCAGATATGGCACAAAATCAATGTTCTGTACACACTTCAAAGCAGCTACACCCTGACAAGTTTCAATTTTTTTTGAACATTTGTGAGGATTTCAAGAAACAAGCTCTAATGCTATAGGGGCAGAGTGTTTTCCTGTTTCTCACATATGTTAGTTTCATTAAGAGAAAATATTCATTCCCACTGTTCTCACCTCTCCATCAGATGTTAACACCATAGAATGGTGAGAGCCACAGGCAACTTCAATGACTTTCTTGTTCACCAAGTTAGTAGAGACTTGACAGGGAACGAAACCATGATTTGTTGTACCATTGCCCAGCTGACTATAAGCATTATGACCCCATGTATAAACTTCTCCTTCTACAAGAAAAATGTAAAGAGCTGGTTGAAAAATCTCTATTTTTCCAATGAGTACACAACAGAAAATTACAAACTAAGAAGTCAAATTCAATAACAATATGCATACTTCAGGGTATAAATGCATATATGACCTATGGAGTTCTTTAGCCCATAGATGTACCAGTGCTACCTGGCTTACACTCCAAAAGAATAGTATCACCTTAATCATAATAAAGGAAAACATATTGTTGCAAGAAAAGGGATGGTGTAATACAGGAGAGAAAAAGATGAAATTACAGTCAGAGTTCAGAGTTCCCATTTCAATTTCTTTGTTATTGACAATCAATCAGAATTTTTGTCTATGCCCTGGCACTGTTTACCACTTTGGAAAATTCAAATAATAAGCTTTAGCTCCCTTACAACATGCATATTCCTGAAGAAGGGTTCCCTCAGAATTACAAAGGCAAAATATGCTACACTAAACCAACACTTCTGTATAATAACTGGTTAAATCTAATGACTTTATCCTATCAAAAGCAAACAACCTTTTCTTCAGTTCACCAACACGTGAATACAAATTTCAGTAAACATTGGAAAAATGACACAAAAATCTACAGCAAAGTGGAAATAACAATAATTAACACAAGAATTGTGAAACATATAACAGCCTACTAAAAGGCAAGTTTAAAAAGGCTGTGCTGAAGAAAAGCTATTAATGCAAATGGAATCATGAGTAAAAATCATCACGGATCATTTCTGGACCTGTTCTTTGGCAGTACTTCATTGTCGGGGTAAGGAGTATGAGTGTGTCAGTGAGAGCTGCCAGCAATAAAGCTCAGAGGGATACAGATCCATACATAACAAAAGCATGCAGAATGGTCTGCCATGAAGACTAGAGAAACTGGTGGAACACAATTCAATGTAAAAGAACACATTTACAACGTCATTCCCCTCACCCACTTTTAATCGTCTAATCTAGACTATTGAGAAATATTTCTGCTCATTAATGGAGAGAGACAAGTGTGAATATCATCAATTAGAATCTAGCAGAACCTCACAGGGAACACAATATTAATAATTTCTCTTCAAGAGTAATGTACTTAATTATGAACATAAGAGCCACTACCACAATGTGGATAATAGAGTGTCTGTGCAGGAAGCATAAAGGCTGGGAGGCAACATAATGGGTCTTTAAAGCACATCCAAAGGTAGGTACTGGAGGGAAAAGACTAATTTTAGCCAAAGGACAACGTTGGCACAAGAACATAGGGGCATAATGTAGCCACTGATGCATTTCAAGAGCAATCAGAAGTTTCAAACTTTAATGCAAATTGAAAAAAACAAAAAATCAAAACCTTCCAAAAGTAGTAACAAGATCAAAGGAGGGCTTGAAAAACTTCTGAAAATAACAAGCTAGCTGATGTGTCATATTTGCCAATGAAAATATATTGCACTCAACAGCCCTGAATACTCAACTCTCTCTCTTATGCTACCAGCCCAGACCTTTCACACCTGCTGGATGAATGCAAGTGGACTCGCTGAAAAAGCAATATTCAGCTCATACTTTACCTTCTGTAGCAAGAACAACATGAGGGCCACTTCCATAACTCAGGCAGGCTATCTTTTTGCCACACAGGGAATCTAACCTCCTTGGCTCTATAGTGCTCTGCATGTCTCCTGTTCCCAAACAGCCACTGCAGTTCATGCCAAGCACAAAAACCTGTTATAAAAGAATCACAAACTCATAATTTAGGTTGGAACAGAGGACCTCCTCCAAAGGTCAACTAGTCCACTCTCATGCTCAACGAAGATCTAAACAGATCTGTTGACTCAAGGCCATGTCCAAAAGATTGCTGAACATGTCCAAGGAAAACAAATCTCACAACTCCTTCAGGATTTAACCCCTCTTATGGCAATTTTTTCCTAGTACCGAATCAGAATTTCCCATCTTGCAGTTTGTGTCCGCTGCTTCTCATCTTGTCACTATCCACTTGCGACAAATGTCTAACTCTATCTTCTCTTTATTTTCTGATTGTGGTAGGGAGCCTTTAATTTAAACTGAAAATGTTTCAGTAGCAAACCAAATAATCAGACATTTTTGCTTGCAACTTTCCCTAGGTGAACTATCACAGTACAGGCCTTCAGAATAACTTGATACATAATTGATTAAACGTGTCATGTTCATACACACTCTTGGACAATTACCTCATCATTTTCAGTTGTGTACAACACTTCATTACCAGCACTGCCAAATACACAGGCTTGACGAATTAACTTGAGCTCTTCTGGGCAACAGAGAGAAAAAATCGGCCATTTCCCAACATCTAGCATCTTCAGGGCTGACAATAGTGTTGCCTCCAAGGCCTGGTATTATAAAAAAATGCTATCAAATACCTGCACAGAGAGAAATATATGCCTTTGCATAGTAAAAAATTAGATAAACACCACCATCTCCTTTCTGAACCACCGACCAGTATTTGAATTCTACAACAATACTTGAAAGGAAGACATTAAATAAACAAACAAAATATATCATGATCTAGAAAAAAAGGATCTATATTCACAAAGAAAAGTACCATGTAAGAGGTTAAATGGTGAAGTCATATTTTCACTATATTCACACAACATAAGTGCTATCTTACAGAATTCACTGTACAGGATTCCAATATAAAGTGTAAAGTGTATATTCAAAATTTGAAATCTGTTTATTTTCCCCTAGTGCTAAAATTTCTATTAAAATAAGAAACTATAAAAGAAGTCTGCCAAAGAATACACTGATCCTTGAGAAATACACGTATTTGTTTTCATGTATTATCTTTTCTACCTCCAACTTATACAAAGAGGTGAATAAATTCTAGTTTGGAGTCTGAAGCATCTTATATCAGCCTTGAGAACATTGCTTTTCCAATTAGTATCACTTACTATGAAAAAATATACACAGAAATATAGATAACATTAGAAACTCGAAAACAAAACCCTAAATTAATCCTAAATTAAATTCTTTACACAAATAGCAGCAAATCACCCATTTCTTTATTATATACTTTTGAGGAGAGGAAAGAAGGATTGGACATCTTGACAGGAAAAAACGTGGTTTTGATCACACCACTTCTTTCCCCATCTCCTCACAGCAAACAACTGACCAGCTTCAGCCAAATTTGCAAGTGGAAGGGAAGTAAGATTCTGCTGACACAATCAGCTTGGCAGCAGGCAGCTGGACAAACAGACATTATGTTATGAAATAAGCCAGCGAGCAAGCAGGTCCAAGCTAATCCCAGCAAACGCTGTTCTCTGTGACACACTGATGCCTGAGAGATGGAGGCTACCTAGAACAGAGGCTAGACAAGATTAAGTGAATAAAATGGGTATTTATTGAAGGGCCTTCAACAGGTACACCTCAGGCAGACAAAAGCCCTCTCCAGGAGAGGCCACACTTAAGATGGACGCCGGCTCACGAGTTTTCTACATTTATGTAAGTTTTGATCAATTTACATATCAGGGTTAATTGTCCAATTACAGTTTCAGATGATGATGTAATTGACCCCAAGTCTGTCCCCCTTTTAGAGCTTTAGTTTACATACTTTGGGGCCTGGAACAGCAAGGTGTCCTTGAGTCCAGGCCTAGAGAGGATTTGTTATGTCTAACTAGAATGTGAGAACAGGAGTTAACAGATTATATGGAGTTTTAGAGCTACACTAAAGCAGTACAGAGTCTAAGAAATAAAAAAGCTAAATCTTAAGGCATCAACACGGCAGGGTCATATGGGACGAAGGAACAGAATCCATATGGAATCAGTCTTTGTTCATCTGCTGTTGGCAGAATAATTTCTTCTATGTCAAGAGGTTACCATTTATTTTATGGAAAATTTTAGGCCCTCTTAAGATAAATACTGAAAGCATCACAGACTACTCTTCCAACTGTATCAGCAAAACTGCATCCCACTTCTGCTCAAGACTGAAGAAGCCTGAAATTCAAAAGGAGAGTCAGGGTGTCCTTCAATTTTACAGAATCCTTTATTGGAATAACATACTGGTTTCTTTGCGATGTGGTCTCTAAATTCCAAGTGCTCAGTGGGTCAGAGCCCATTAATCTTAAATAGAAAAGTTGTTTTTTCTGGAACCTCCATCTAGAATGCACTCATGTCCTGCCCTCATAACTAACAGGTTAAAAAAACCCCCCAAACTGTAGCATTTCTTAACACTAAAATAATACACAGAAAGAAAAAAAACCCCAACTACTCTTATAAAAAGCATCCAAGGAAATACTTATGATACTGATCTTAAAAAAAAAAAAAAAAGAAAGAACCAAAACTTTATCAAACAAATATCCATAATCTAAATCCTGTCTCTGGAATAATTAGTTATACTCAACTCAGTAAGAGATATTCTTACACTTTTCAAGACTTTTTCCCCTCACACACTTCTGCATTGTATTTTGTTTCAAAAATATGAAAACCAGCTTGAGCTCTTAGCCTACCAATACTTATATCCCGTAAGTGATCAGTTCCCTCATTATATTGCACAAAGTCATTAAAGGCGGACTTAGACACAAAACTCAGATATTATATGAATATATTGTTCTTCCAATATTTTGTGGATGACTTAATGTTGTGGTTTTAGTAGTGGGGAGGGGGCCAGACTTCTTCAGCTAGCATCATTTCTTCTACCTATAGCTTTTGTTTTTTGTCTGCCTTGAAAACTACTTGCATGTATTAAGCTACTGCTAAATGGAAACAAGCTTATTCCTTTGGAGCAGAGCAGCACAGAATTCCCAATACAAATTGACACTCTGACCTTGGCACTGACTCCTTGAGGAGGAGGTTCATCCTCCATATGGATTAGTGCTTGTTGCCCTGCAGAGAGAGAACTGTGGTTAAAATCATCATATTATATTGCTGCAACAGTACTTTCTGGAACTATGCACACTTAATATTAAGCCAGAACTATCTTCTTCTGTGGGGTGAGAAAACAAGGAATACAAAGCTCACTCAGTTTTGCTTTTACATACAACTGTACAATGATCAGTTCGGCAGACTCTGCTGTTCTGTATTCTTACCTAAAATATTAATTCTTGGACAAAACATTTTTTTAAAACAAGTAGGAAAATTAATCAGATTGTGATTGGAAAGAAAGATGTTTTATGAGCACCATACTCCAATGTCTTTTTATTGCAGTAAAAATAAATTGAGAACCTTGCTGACATAATGCTTTAAGACATTTCTTCCAGCAAAGAAAAAGCACACTGCTCAGAGAATTCAATTTCTAGCTTAAGCCTTCTAATGTACTTATTCACGTTCCATTCTGAAACCAATGTTAGAAAAACATTTGTGTCTTTTCAGGTTTACTGAGAGCCACTAAAAAATTCATTCTGCTTCAGAAAATATTGTCAACCCTGTAAATTACCTGTGTAATTTCTAGGACGTACATTATCAATAGAAACAGATTTTCAGACCAGATGTTTCTTCACAAATATGCACAACTCTACTGACCTAAAATTATTTGCTAACATAAAGCCAAGCAACTCTGTTTTCAGTAAAACTACAAAAATGAGAGGCAGCTCTGAAGCTGTAAAGCCTCTTTCACTGAACAATCATGAAAGTTGTACACATCATTTGCTTTGAGGTACATTGGTTCAGACATAGCTAAAAATCTGTTTACTTCTCACATAAAATTACATGTCTGTAAAATTCTGACTACAGGCAGAATAACATCCAACAAACAAGCTACCATTTTACTGAGTTAATTTTCAGAGTAATACCACACTAAAACAAGTATCAAATGTAGCTGCACAAAACTACCTAATTTACTACTAAACACGTCTCTTATGTAAGACTTCATGCCTTAAGACCTAATCCAATGACATAAAACACATTCTATTAGTATGACTTAAGTATTACAAATGCTAATGATTTGACAAATACAATGTAATTTTCGAGAAAATAATTTTTGTTTATTCAGTAACAAATAAAAACCCGAACAACTGCTGCAGCTCAACCATACTAAATATGCCCAACTGTTAAGCTTGAGGTTCTAGGTTAAACAAATGTAGAATTCCTTATTTCCTTCCTCAAGCCATTTGATACAAAACAGATACCCATGATTCTTCAGGCTCTAGTATTTCACTTCAGTCGCATCTGTTCAGAGAAAAGCATAGACTTTAAAAGCAGTTGATTTGTTAGTATAAAGATACATTAGGATCTAACCACCTCAGTTACCTAATAAAAGGTGCTCCACTTCACTACTTTTCAGATTCCCCACAGTTTTGTTTCAGCTTTTCAAGAACAAAGATCAGTTGCATGCTCTCACAACTCAAAAGTTAGAACATGTTTTATCTTATGTATAACTACAAGAAAATTACCCTGCAACTCCATTTTCAGTTTGCTCTGCAAACAAGGACACCTTATTTCTGAGCAATCCCAAAGGAGCATGGGGTGACTGAAATTATGCTGGTTTAATCTTTTATTTGAATTTATGCCTTCTAATAAAAGTACATACAGAGTGTCACATATCTGTTCTGCAAAACTGTTCTTTCTAAAATCCTGTCATTGATTTAAGAGTATATATTCACCTGGGGATCCCACAAAAAAAGACAGGAAAAAGAATTCAACCTGTTTAAGAATGATTCTTTTCGTATACGTTCAAAATACCTGCAGTGATTTGTATTTGCCTACTTGCAAGAATTTTCCTCCAGAAAAATAACCATTCTGAACGCAGTCAAGCAAAGAAAAAAACAGTATTTCCATCAAAAATGAAAAGACAAAAACCTGTATATTCGAGTAAATCAGGTACAGGAGAAAAACATACCCTAGCTATTTCAGACAAGCTACTGGGTTTGTTCATCTAGTAAATCTTATAGTATGTGCATAATTGCTAAAAGCCCTTACTTTGAAAGAGGTAGCCACTACTTCAAAAAATACAATACTTTAGAAAATAAAAAGGTGAGCAAGAAATATTTCTCATGCATGAAAACTTTTTATAGTTTTCACTAGCTGTGTTTCCCAAAAAAATTCTGAAGTGCAAATCTAAAGGAGAAAACATAATTATTGTAAACATCCATTTCTTGACGATGTGTACAGCCTTTTGATACAAAAATATTTATATTAAACTTCCACAAATCAGGAATCCAAGTACAATTAAGAATCTGGACAGCATACTCTGGCAGTCTGAGTTTAGGTCTTAGAAACTGAAAGTTTTGACCCTTGTTTTGGTCCAGCCACCATAGGTCTTTGGGTAAGGCACACATGTTTCTGCAGTACAGATAAGATTGACTTAAGGAACATAAATACTAATTCTAATAGCCAAGCTCCATTAGCAGTCCAAGACCATTTAACCCTAAATATTTAAACAGGTTCACTGACTCATCCGAATGTAAACATTCTTGTAGATTCTCTCTCTAGGAACTTGGCAAGCAAACAAAAATTTTCAGAACTCCACTTAGTACTTCCTCCCACTTCACTTGAGCATTTATGAATATCATCTGCTGCATCAAAGGTCTGTCTGCAGCTTCTTCCCCAAGGACTCTAACCCCAGGCTTAGAAAACATTAGGAAGAAAAAGTCACAGAGAAAACTGACTTGATGAGACTTGTACAAAAGGAACCTAACCTTCTCTGATATTCCTGATTTCTCAGCAGTTTCCTAACACAGTATTCGTGACATCACGCTAACTTGTCCAAGCAATTCTGCAGGAGAGATCAGAACAGCAATATTGTCAACATGTACTCCTACTGCACAGGTCACATTCCTTTCTAGGAAGACTATTTCCAAAATTATCTTCCTTCTTCATGTACAGTGAAATGTCAGAACTACAACCCGTGCTGACAATAAATTGACAGAACTCAGCTTGTCATTCATTCTTCCACTGATGTGGCATTTTCCATTACCAAGAAACTGCAGACTTGAGAAACAGCGAGTGGTTGTTTGAAAAACTTCTAACTCCAGCTAAGGCATAATCTTCTCTCCTTCCCTTCTTGCTTCATGACACCAGACTGTGAATTCTTTGCTCCTGACGCAAGTTCCACTGTGTGCCTACTCATTACACAAGCAAATCAACACACGGTTTAGAGGCCAGATCCAAGAAACTCTTGATTGGCTCCATCTCCAGAGGCAAAACTTCAGTCAAAAGCATCTTGTCAGACACCCCCTCTCTTTTGGCATGACGTCCAGTTGCACCTGTTGGCTCCAGGAATGGACCTCCAGCATGACCCCACTGAAGTTTCCAGAGGTTCACATGCAGAATGCATATCCTAAGTGATGGTAAGACAAGTGCTCATATTAAGTTTCTTTATTTTTCCCATTCCTATTCCAGTTACTTTTTCCCCTTTAGAAATGTCTATCACCATCATTGATGTAGAATGATGGATTGCTGACCAGTCAGCAACAAGAGTGGAAGTAACTGGAAGAAATCATCATCACCCACCAGAAGGAAAATATTTAAAGCAGAAATAAAGAAAAAAATAATCCCAAAGTCTTTTCTCATTCTACGAACCCTACAGTCAATTTGAAAAAAGAACCCCACAGCTTTAGCTACCCATTTACTTGATTTAAAAAAAAGATTTGAAGAAAGTGGCTGGCAGCTACTAAGAAAGAAAAGCTATATAACAAACAAATGAAAGACAGAAATACAAAGACAAGAAAACAGAAATGTTTATAAAAAAATTAAGCCTCCAGTAGACTTACTGAAATGTGAAAGTCAGCAGCTAAAAAAGCCTGATAAGAAAATGTCAATCAAAACACATTTTCACTTAAAAGTATTTACACTTCTTTCTACACATGCAAAATTACCTATTGAAGGCAAACAAGTGTTTCAGATCACGGAAACAATGCAAGAACTACTTTCAGTGCTGAAAAGTATTATAGGAAGATGCTGGAGTCACTTTCACATAATTAGTGGTTTACTTCAGCAGTAAAATGGAAACAATATAATGAGCATTATCTCTCAGACCTTGAGATGTGTTAACATAATCACACTTTTTTTTCAGACAGTCTCTTGGGAACAAGATGTCATTCCCGCATCAAAATCTAACCTAATGTAATCTAATGTAACCTATATCCAACCTGAGATGCTAAAGAAAAACATCTGTTCATAATTTTGATGTGGCTAATTCAAGACTTTAAGAAAATTAACTTGAAAAGTTCCTTCTCTTTGCTGAATTGCTAGCCAAACTCTAAATACACTTCAGTTCCTGTAATCCATACAGACACACGAACATAATAAAGTACAACTGATGCAATTGTTGGCTCTTGCCTATTTTATATTCTACATAAAACTTAATTTAACATACAATTGATTTGGTGGAATTGAAAACTTATCTTCATTTTGACCTTCCACCATGAGAGGTCACACAACCAGCTTTAGGGAAACAAAATTAATCCAAAGACTCAGTTTAAGGAAAAAAAAAACTTTCTTAAAAATATTGACCATGCAACAGAACAAAACAATTCAAAATAATGCAGTAAATATGCAAAAGAAACAGCTTTTTTTAAAATATAAAGTTAAGGAATTGTAGTACAGAAAGTATTAAGGCTTTAAGAACTGAAGAAGCACCAAGAGGTCAGTTGTTCAGCATAAACCATGCACCTGCTTCAGATGTCAGGTGGCATTGTACCTGCATGTGGGAGCCTGACAACGTCAGAATTTCCCCAGGTGAATACATCAAACACACATATATATAAATGCATGTACAAAAATAACAAATTATACACATACACACACACATATACACATCACCAGTATTATATACTAAGAATTCCAATAGTTAAAACTCTTACTGCTGTCTGCATACGAAGATATTGCATGTTACAGAAGAGAGATAAAACAGTAAATAGAATGTGCAGGTGAAAGAAAAGTTACCCCACTTCCTCTACCAGTAAATGACTGCTAAATACCCAAATGTACTGTTCCAGTCTTCTGATACTGGAACTGCTGAACATCAAGTGGCAAGAGCATTGGATCAGACATAACACAGAGAGGTTTCCCAACCCTTAAAAAATAATCAAGAGGCAAAATGTTATTCTTTCGAGGTAAAAGTTTGAGTATCTAACATTAATTCTACCCACAGCAGTAGCCTCCTCCAAACTGCAACAGATTATATGTATCACGCTGCCAAGGCCATTTTACCTCAACTTTATCACTCAGCAGTCTTACTGCTATTATTGTTTTTGCTTACATGGTTAAAGAAGCTTAAAAAAGCAATTGTCTGTAACTAACTCAGAATTACTTTTGCCAATTCTTACTTTAGAATTGGCACTTTACTTCTTAATTTTCACTTTGCTTAACTATCCTTTTCCTTGTCTTTATTTTTAAAATCCTTATTCCTGATTAGAAGTTGTTTTCAATAGACCTTTTTAAAAATGTTTTTAATATAAATTCCAAATGGATTCTACCTTTGGTATAAAACAGCTTTCTACCTTCTTTACTTCTAGGGCCCTCAGGACTCCTGTACAACCAACACCACTAATTAATCCCCTTGATTTTTCCAAGTTTACCCTTCTAAAACTAAGAATTTCACACCTGTTTAGTCACCTATTTTATTTTTATTTATTTAATCTAATTAAGAATGTGATCCAAGATCACAAGGTGACTAACGAACCACCTTTTTCCAGAACATTCACACTGCTTACTTGAGAGCAAGTCTAAGGCAATTCAGTGCTTATTTGGCACGCTTACAGCAGTTGTATGCAAGATCACCTGGATCTCTGTATGTCTAAACGATGCCCTCATCTGTATCTATTGGTTGTTCAGCCTGGAGAAGGAGAGGCTCCAGGAAGACCTCACTGTGGCCTTTTAGTACTTACAGGGGGCTTATAAAAAAGAGGGAGAGTAACTTTTTACACAGGCAGATATTGAGAGGACGAGGGGGAATGGCTTTAAACTACAAGAGGACAGAATTAGATTAGATCCTAGGAAGAAATTCTTTACTCAGAGGGTGGTGAGGGCACAAACAGTTTGCCGAGAAAAGTTGTGGATGCCTCATCCCTGGCAGTGTTCAAGGCCACTGGTCTACTGAATGGCATTCATGCTCATGGCAGGAGGTTGAAACCAGATGATCTTTAAAGTCCTTTCCAAACCAAACCATTCTGTGATTCTACAGTCTAAGAAAGAAATCCATCTGTGACATAATTCCTGACAGTATCTCTCAGTAAGCGATTTTCTTACATAAATCCAACTCCTATAGCAGACACCATCAAAAGCTCTTATAATTTTCTTGTCTCAAAGCAATGATGTGCTTGACTCTTTTTCTTTATCCACACAGTCTCTTCCTGCTACTTTACAGTCCGTCACATCATTCACATCCTATATAATTCTGTCACGTTTATTTCCTATATTTGGACAGTATTACCTCTTCTATCAACACTGAGTAGGATGATTGTTTCTAAATGTTTCCTTTACCCCGTGTTTGCTTTCACATCCTGCAGCAGAGAATCATAGAGTGGTTTGGGTTTGAAGGGACCATAAAGATCATCTCCTTCCACCCCCTGCCATGGGCAGGGACACCTTCCACTAGACCAGGTTGCTCAGAGCTCCACCCAACCTGGCCTTGAACACATCCAGGGATGGGGCATCCACAGCTTCTCTGGGCAACCTGTTCCAGTACCTCACCAATCATAGGGCAGATTTTTTTCCTAGCATCTAATCTAAATGTACTCCCTTTCAATTTCAGCCCGCTCCCCTTTGTCCTGTCACTACATTCTCGTGTAAAGAGTCTTGCCCCATCTTTCCTGTAAGTTTCCTTCATGTACTGCAAGGCAGATCGGTTCATCGGCCCAAATGGCTTCTGATGGTGCTCAAGCACCACTCCCTACAGACATTACCCCATTCGTAACCTGAGTAAAGCCTCTTTGCTGACTGTGCCTGATATTAGAAATTTCACCTGCACAAGGAAACGTCACGAAACCCTCCCATCTCCCGTACATTAAACAAACGGTGCTTGGTTTCCAAAGTTTCCCTTCTTTTCCTTAAAACCATAGCCGGTCGCCAAGCTCAGCTGGTCCGTAGTGCCGCCAGCACCATCGCACCTCTGCGCACCTGCGGGCAGCGCGCACCGGCACCGCACGGCTGCGGCTCCTGACGGAACCGCAGCACGCACGGACAGACGCATGGACAGACACACCGCCATCCCCGTTATCGGCCATTTACAGACTGGGTGCCTGAGAAACGAGGCCCCGGGGAGCGCAGCCCCAGCCCGGCCCAGCACACGCAGCACGGGCGGCAGCGCCCTGCCCCAGCCCCGCTGCCCACGGACGGCCGCCCCGGGAAGGGAAGCACGGGGAAGAGGGGGGAGCCAGCCCCCTCCCCTTCCCACCCCCCGTGCTCCGCTGCTTTACCTTCCTTCCCCGCAGGCGGCGGCGGCCCGGCTCCTCCCTCCCCCGCCAGCGAGCCAAGGGAAGATGCTGCCGCGCTCAGGCGCCTCCTCACCGCGGAGCCGGGAGGGACAGGGGAAGGGGAGGGAAGCGGCTGGCACCTCCCAGGGATCCACCCACTGCAGCAGGATCCTGGGGAGCCGCGCCGCTGTCCTCCGAGCCGGGCCCCGCGGCAGAGGGGCAGTGCTGGCTGCCGGGAGAGCTGCGGGAGAGACGGACGCGCTCCCAGGGCCTGGCCCTTGTGGTGACATGGCTGCTTCGGGAAGAGTCGTGCCCGGAGCGTCGGGGGAGAGACCACCCCTGCCCGCCTCAGAATCACAGCATCATCTGGCTTGGAAAAGACCTCTGAGGTCACGAGTCCAACCCGTGACCCAACACCGCCGTGTCAACCAGACCAGGGCACCGAGCGCCACATCCCCTCTTCCTTAAACACCTCCCGGAACGGTGATTCCACCAGATCCCTGGGCAGCCCGTTCCAGGTTATTGCCTGGGCCAAAATACACGTGGCAACCACACACAGAGAGACACGTGGTCAAAGACTGTTGGGGGAGTGTTAAATATTGCTATGCTGTTCCAACATGCAATCATTTATTTTTTCCCATTTATTTTAAGTATTCTATTTCTCCTATGACTTATGTTTAAAATGAAGCACCCCCAAAGATGATAGACTTAGTAAGTTTTCCTAAAAGCAACAACCTGGCTGTTTTGCTTGGTTGTGTCTCTTACCTAGAGTGTGACAATACCCTGCTATTTTGCTGTGGGAAATGCTAAGAGACCCTTGCTGCCCTACCCAATGATACTGTTACAGTATTGCTGTGGAAACCTTATTCAGAAGAGGAAGTTTGCTCTGGAGCTAAGGAACTGACTTCCTATCAAAAATTAGATTCCTTTATCACCGAGGGAAGGTCTCAATTTTTCTTCTGGGAATGACAGCTTCATAAAGTTTTTTGACATTTTAAAGATTGATGTACTCGGATGCAAGCCTTTGGCTGTCCAAAAATGAGGTTTGTGTAAGTACCTAAAGTTGCACAAAACCTGTCCTTGGAGTTACCAAAGGAGCAGAGATTCCACACGTATGTGTTTTCCATACTTGCTATGTTTCATGACATTCTCCATCTATGGGCTCCACGTGCCTTGCACCCCGTTCTTCACCTGTATCATACGTGAAGTGCCTGCAGCACTGCGTCGACTGCCAGTGCTCTTCCCTGGTGTGCTCCCCAATGCACGGAATCAAAGAATCACAGAATGGTTTGGGTTGGAAGGAGCCTTAAAGATTATCCAGTTCCCATCCCACCACCATGGGCAGGGCTGTCTTCCATGAGACCAAGTGGATCAAAGCCCTGTCCAGCCTGACATTTCTGGATCTCGGATGGGTGTATGAGGATAATAATATACCTGATGATTTCAGCCAAGCAGACAGTGGTAGCAAAACCCAGTGGAAGCTGAAGTTATTAATATTCAAACTAGCAGTAAAGCAAAGACTAATTGTCACCTAAAACAAGTTTCATCTTGGGTTGCGAGCTGTGTATTGATTCTTCAGTGCATGTTTTAAAACAATACTGGATATTTTTCTAGACGTTATGCTCGATATAACTCATGGAAGTGTTGTGTGCTGTGTTAGGCTGAAGGTCATGCTTAGAAGCAGTGAAACAGGTGGTGTATTTGATCCTCTGAAACAAAATGCAGTTTGATACGGTGAAGCCCTTAAATTGAGAAGCAGTAGGTGTAGATCTACAAGCAGAGAAACTGCATTCTGGAACATTTAGCTAAAGGATTGAGTTCAGTGAACAACAGCTGAATGCCAGAGGATATAGAAGTGAAAAAGGCTAATTTCATTAATGAATGTGTGAAGACAGGAATGAACAATAATTAAAAGGTAATTTGTACCCAGTAATTAGTATTTTAGACCAGCTGTTAGCATGCTGCATATAATGCTACTATACATTTTGATAGGGATGTTGAAAATGGGATAGGCTGCGTGAAGATGATCAATGGTTTGAAAATAAGAGATGTCTAAAGGGATTATTTGTTTAGCTTATTGAAAACAGTTTAAAGGTAATTGCAGTTTATAGCTTCCTTATAATGAAAAAATATTAGGTGCTGAGTGGCATTTTAATTTAATGGGGAAAAAAAGCCATAATAAGAAGCTGTGGAGAGAAATTAAAGCCTCAGGTGTTCAAACCAGAAATGATGCACAAATTTCTGACAGTGAAAGTGGAAAGTGGCCTCCATTTTTTATGCCTTCAAGTAAAAACCTGATCCAGTTATTCCTGCCTTTCCTTACATGCCATTTGTTGAACTCCTGTTTCCTTTTCTTCCTGTCATTTGAACTGTCCCTGGGTTGTTTTTCTTCTTTCCTAAATGTAATGCCAAATTCAGAACTCAGCAGCAATGAATGGAAAGGAATTGGAATGGAAAGGAAAGCTTATTGCAGGGAAGTTGGTCTAGATGACCTTTAAAGGTCCCTTCCTACCCAAAACTATTCTATGATTGTATGATTGTAGTATGTGCCTGTCCTGGGGTGATTTTTATGCTCTGGTTTTTGGGTTTTTTTCTTTCTTTTTTGTTCCTATCGTCTGCTTAAGCCCAGGAATGGTTTCTGTGACCTTGAGCTCGCAGAGAGAAAACCTGGCATGGTTTGTTTCTATCTCTTTGAGATAAAAGCGCAAGTTTTTTTTTCCTTGGTTTCCAGTAGTCTGCCCGGCTGTGAGTTAGGACAGAGGGGTTATTTTTTTTCCCCCTTTTCCCCTTTCCGCTGGGATTGCAGTTTTCTTTTTTGGGGGTTTTTTTGGACTGTTCGGCCTGGGTTTTTTTTCCCTATCTGAACAATCAGACGATCTCCGGGGAGACAGTAGGCGGGACCCTCGCCAGGCGCTGCCGGACCCCCCGGCCCAGCTGGGCCGAGCCTTCAGGAGGAGTTGAACTAAAGAAAGGAGAGACTCTGAAAAATTCCACCATCTTTCTCCACGGTAGAGAAGATTTACTGCCTAATATTATTCAAGTTTGGGGTTTTTTTTTTGTTTGTTTCATTTTCTTTGTGCCTGCGTGCACCATGCTTGTTAATAAACAGTTTCTTTTTCACGTCTCTCCAAGAAGATTTTAATTCCGAACCTTGGCTAGGGGGAGGCGCTGTAATTCTGCCTTTTAGAGGAGATACCTTTTTGGAGTCTCCTCCCAAAAATTTGTCTCAAACCGGGACAGTGCCTGTCTCATCTTACAAGCAGTTTGTAGTTCTTTCCAATATTTCAATTAGTGACTAGGATGATGCTCATTCCAGTTTGGACATGAAACTGGGAAGGACTGATGGTGCACTGCAAGGCAGTCTAATTTTATACAGTAGCATCACATCATTGCAAAACAGGTAAACCTCTTACTGGGGTGTTCAAAATCGTATCTTAAGGCAGAAAAGAAACATTGCCAGGTTGTGAGAAAATGCTGCTGCAAAGAGCAAGGAGAATTTTTTGATCCCTGCATGATCAGGAACAAAATCAAAGTAAAGGAGATTCACCTTTAACAAAAGGGAAAACTGTTCTCACAGTAATAATAAGGAAGCTGGGAATAGACCGCCCAGTGAGGTTAGAGTTTCCACGATTTGAGATTGTAGACCAAAAATAAAGTAACTTTTGTTGGTCCTAATTCGGGTCATGAAAATTGATCAGATGACCTGTTGAAGGCCTTTCCACTTTTAGGATTCTATCATTAGTTCCATTGTACAGGAAATTAGTTCCATCGTAGTTTCCAAGTACAGGAAATGAAAAAAAAAATACATTCAATAAAAGGTAGAACCTGTTGTTAAATAGAACCTGTAGTTAAAATAGGAACAAATAGCAGTTTTTAATCAAAGCAAAATGTCTTTCATATAAATGTTGATTAATAAAAATATTATTTCACAATAACCTAATTATTCAAAATATTCAAGCAGTTTTAGTGGCTCAGTTCCCTTTAAAAAGCCATTAAAGTTCACAATCCTTTTTCCAGTGGTGGAGTATTTTAAGAATGGAATAATAGACTACAAGTTAGATATCATATGGCTGATAGAGCAAGTCTAGGATGAATCATCTATTTTGCTTCTATATTCAGTAATGTCTAATAGGTTGATCCTGACAAATCTTTGTTTATATTCAAATGTCAGCTCTGTTGTCTTTTTGTGATACTACCCGTTATGTTTGCAACAAACCAGGATTTTCCTAGTTTTGAAAAGTCATGATTATGGAAATATTCTTCATGGTTTTTATTTTGAGTAAGTATTTCAACAGTTAATCTCTGGCTCCTCTTCCCCTTGAGTATCATTCTTTTGATGCCTTCAATGTTACTGGTTTTCAGCCTAATTAATATTTTTTATCTTTTCCAGATACTTTAACAGAAATACTGTTTCACTACCGGTCTCAGTAAGCAAAGAATCAAGGTTCCACTACCTCTGTGATTACATTGCTTAGATACTACCTATGAAAAATTTGCTTTAAATTATTTTTTGATCTGTGAAGTACAAACTTCAGTGATGTCTGCGTAACTTCTGAAAACAGTTTTCTTTCAGAGTTACATCATGCTATGTACAAAGAAGAAAACAGGACAGAAGCTAGATCTGTGACTATTGCCATTTTCTATAAGCACTGTCATTTAATTCCTTGCAAAGATGCTATTTCTAGCACCACAGATACTCTTTTTCCCACAAAAAATGTTACAGACAGGAAATGTTTTGGATAGTGTAAAAACATTTCCTGGTAAATATTTTTTCACAGCTTGATAACCATTTCCTGTTGGTAGGATTTGTTTTAACTATTGACATTTTGTTTGCTTTCTTGCTATAATTAACACACATATGGGATCTGGCTAAGTGTGCTCATCCTGTTAAACAAAGGTTTTGACAAGTCACACATTTAATTATAATGTCATGCAAGATTTTATAGTGTCCATTTCCCTTCATTTCAACTTTGTCTGGAGCAATAAATGAAAGAGCAATACACGTGCAGCATTCTGGGAACTGGGAATTCCCAGAAGGGTGGAGGTTCCTCAATATTCCAAACAGAGCATTGTCTGCTGTGAGCTCAGTGATTTCAGTAAGCTTCCAAAATAACTTCAGATGAGAAGGTGAGACTTCATGTAGGATCTTGTTGTTTAATAGAGACTTGGATTTGAATTGACCTGTGAAGAATACCAGAAGAATTTTGTCACTTTTTAAGGAGCTTTAAAGCATTGTCCTTGCAAACTAATAATAAAAGGAGACTTCATTCAAGAACCGTACTTTATCAAAATATCTTTTCAGCCAGCAGAACCACTTTTGCCATTTTTGTAGCTACCTACTTGCTTTATAAGTGGTAAGAGCATCGCTTGCGTACAGCTCATTCTGGTTCTCAGTCACACGAAGATTGGAGGCATATTTAGCTATGCCTCTACTAAACAGTAGATGGCCAGGACACAACCTCTCTCCCTTCCTGGAGGCATAACCTATCTCATGTCCATATTATTTAGAGCTGTATTCCCCTTTAAGATCATATTGGCCAATCAGCACTACATCTCAAATGGCGCTGGAGCTCCCTTGTAGTGTTTGTCATCCTGTGGCCTTCAAACATAACTTACTTATGTCTGTGGGGTTTTTTATCCAGTTCATTGTCAAGTCACTGTTTATTACCTTTTGTTTATAAGTTTCACCTTCACAGCTTTCTTTCACTCAGTTTTTCAAAGAAAAGCTGTATCAGATCACTTTAATGAAAGCATGTAGTATTTGAGGGTGCAATTCCTGCTGAGATAGCCTTGAGGGAGTCTGTAGAGAGCAGACTTGGAGCAGGGTTATCCATAGAGCCCATTGGAAATGGTGTTTAAGGTGCACTACCCTTGAACTGTTCTAGTTGGCACAGGCCAAGTCTGCCGGGAAGTCAGCTAACCAGCAGTCGGGGTGATCAGAGGTCAAGTGGTCAGGCATGATGAGTTTATGGAGTCTAAATAACACTTTGCCTTAAGCTTTATTTCTGTTGGAAGGGCCTGAGGAAAGAAGAATCTGGAGGTCAAGGCTTTGGGAAAAGCCTACATGATTAGGGCTGAATTTGAAAAAAAAAGGGTGTGTTATGGATAGGTGTATTTTGCATGTGCATCCTGAATGTATTCTTGGAAAAATATCCAAGGAAACAGAATCAGAAAGGTGGTATCTTTGGGGGGTTTGTTTGTTTGTTTGTTTGATTTTAATTAGACTGAAAGAGAGTGAATAAACTATTACAAAGAATTGATCCCAGTCATGCAACCCAGTGCTGACTGCACAATCTATTCAGGCATCTGAAAGAAGGTGACATTGATGTAATCTTTAGTGTCACTCGCTGAGGATGACTGTAAAAATATTAAGTGCTTGTGAAACAGGAATATGAACTCACAACCTTGATTTATAATTCCAGACGGAAACCAAATTAGTTACACTGAATCCAGTAATGGTGAGGTTAAAGTAGATTGATTTTCTATTATTGGATTCTGGCAATATAAGGCAAAGTGAATGTTATTTATGGATTGTATATCATATCTATTATCATCATCTGCTTTCTGTGGAGCAGACATCTTAGCAGACATTGCCTTTGACCCTCATGAATAAAGCAGTTTCCTATACTAAAAATGTAAAATTTATGGTAGCATGTATTTGATGAGGTGCAACATTTTTTCACTAAATTGCCTTTAGTTGTGTAACTGTGTTATTGAAAGACAAGGTAATTGCTAATTTTAAGCAAGTGCTTTAGCGTTGCTCTCAGATATCTTTCTGGCAAGGAACATATACAGTAACCTTGTTAGAGGTAATGACTTATATCTCAGGTTTTGTGGGATTTATATTACTTGACGCAAACAATTTAAAAACAGTCTGCATTTTTTTTCATTGGAAGTAATTTGCAAGTCACTCTATGGGCTGTTGAAAAGTTGCAATTGCTTTTTGGATATATATTAAGAAGAATGTTACAGGTGATAGAAGCATCCCTTTTTATCAGAAGCCAAGAGCAATATTATATTATTTATGATTGCTATCAAAGTGTGAACTTATAAAATTAATTGTCAGAGTTTGTTTTCTGTTTTTTTTTTTATTTTCAATTTACAGCAAAAAAAAATTTACTTTAAGAGTTCAAAAAAAGTAGTTTTCCTCCTGCAATTCAACTTTCAGGACTTTCCATTTTAAGATTCTGGCAGTGCTAAAACTTTGCATGAACAAGTCAAGGGAGAGCAATCAACTGAGATTGCTCACAAGCGTCTCCTGCTGAGAAATCTCTGAGCTATGAATCTTCAAAGCCTACGATAATATTTAAAGGAAGTTTCATATTTACTTACCCTGTTCTTTACTAACTCACTGCCAGGGAACAGATTTTGTTAGAAGGCCTGACCCTTTATGGCACTTTTCCCATTCTGTGTCCTTATGCAGAGGATGTTTAATTATGTGTCTAGCTTTTGAGATAACACTGACATACACTTTTTACTTCCTGTGAGGAAATGCTCAATGGTTTCTGGGATTGGAGTATTTTTTTGTGTTTTGTTTTTAATGGAAGCATTGTTGCTGTTTGTTGATGTAAGAATTATTGTCTGTTAAGGTCAGAGGGATTGAAGATTTTGGACTAGTCTAAGAAATTCCATATAATACCAGCTGGGCAGCCAGGCATGCCCAAACCCACACTGAATCTAACATTGAAGGTGCCTGATATACTACTATACTAAAGCATACAGAAATAAATAGCTTTAAAAAGAAAGCATACTATATATTCCATATAAGTGTATTTTATTGTCATTATCAGTGTTGTAGAATTATACCATATGTTCATTATAGAGTATGTCCTCCATATATAGATCTTGATACACTTAAAAGGCTGCACTAATCTGTAATATAGCAGCTCTAAAGATGATTTACAGAGCACCACACATAAGGGAAATAGATGTTCATATTTATTAAACAGCAACATCAAAAAATAAACTGAGAATTTGAAATGAAAATGAATCAATTAAGCAAAAAATCTTGGTCTGCTTGAGGAAGTGGTCATGTTTTGTTTTCCCCAAAGTGATATGTAACCATTAACTCTTGAAATACATGGGAAAAGGAAAAGAAACAAGTTGGTCAGGGGAAAGAGCTGGAGCTATAAACTGGACATGGAAAATTTGAGTTCTCGGCTTCATTTGAAATATGCCTGAAACCCTTAATCTTTCCCAGTGACAGAAGTCTTTGGATCCCCACAAGGTTTCAATGTTCTCTTTTGTAGCCTAGGAAATAGCTCACACTGCGCTTCACAGCTTTTTCATGTTTCTCTAAGTGCAAGTCATGGTGTGTAACAATTCATCAGCCACCCTGTCAGTTTCTCTTCCAATGGAAAAATGAAGATTGTTCTAAAAAACGTGATGGGAACTGCATTCAGG
This sequence comes from Pomatostomus ruficeps, assembly GCA_013400735.1. Taxonomy (NCBI): domain Eukaryota; kingdom Metazoa; phylum Chordata; class Aves; order Passeriformes; family Timaliidae; genus Pomatostomus; species Pomatostomus ruficeps. Next base: position 106,521 of record VYZT01018630.1, on the reverse strand, counting down.
GGAGCTTTTGCTTTTGTGAGAGAAGCTGGAAGAATAAAGAAGCCTTGCCAAAATGATAATTTTGTCCTAATTCTAATGTCAAAAACCTTTAATCTAAGTAAAATTAATTTATTGGAGTCACAGATTGCTTTACAGTTTAGAAAGGAACAGAATAGTTAATCTCAAATTCTTGATTTGCATGGAAAGTGAATTACATTTTTTTTTGTTCCACTTAACTTGTTTGTCTTTAAGGGCTATGGTTTTTCTCTTTTGTTACTATTGCACATTTATAGACCACATGTTCAACAGTATTCCTTCCCTTCTCTTTCCTCAACCTCCTACCTTTCCTGTACTGTAGTCTTGAAAATCTCACAGATGGGGTGAAATTCCTTTAATTGAATCTTGCCTCTGGCCTGGTCATTAAATGGCCAAAGCAAGGCTCTGACCACCTTACTATAATACAAAACCCACTTTTTAAAAAAAATAGATGCAGAAGTCCAGGAAGCACTTTTGATATGTAAATCTCATTCTTCAGTAGAGCGCTTAGCCCAGACCTGTAATTAAGCATCAAAACAGAATTACCATTTCAGATGTCACTCCTCTTTGCTACTTCCTCCAGGTCTGGGCATCGTGCATGAGCACCGCTGTATCGTATAAACAAGTCTTGGGGTCAAGTTTGGGGCACACAACTCTCCTGAGCCAGTGTTCAAGGAGTACAAATGATGGTCATTTCCGCTTCTTTCAGTACTGGAGGTCACATGGTTCTGTGTTCACCACAACTTTATCTGTGGCTAGTGGTGTTCTCTCTTTCATTGTTTTGAGATACAGAGAGAAGGGTCCCAACTGGTCATGACTATTCAAGAAATCTGTCTGAACTGGGATCCTCTGGAAGAAGTCTAATTACCCTAATTTAAGTAACTTATCTTCCATCAGTGTATTAGTATTTCTTGTTATCTAACACATTAAGATGCTACAATGTTAAACATTCTTGCTGTGAACTATTTCCCCTCTCTTCAAATCCAAGACAGAGACTAAACTACAAAATGCATTGATCAAAACCACAAAGGGTTTCAGGTGCAGCCAGGAATGTAAAAAGGCCTCCCAGGGAAAAGTTCAATGTCTTAAGTACAGCCTATTCAGTCTTTCCTTTGTTCTCTAACTTCAGAGAAGAGTTATCAACATTTGGTGCACTGCTTTGTTATGTAGATGTTATTTCCACATATTAATTTGTAAAAAGACTAGCATTTGGATAATGCATCCAATCAGCTTAGCACTGAAATTCTTAAGAACATGTTCAGAAGTTCACCTCATAGACATTCCACTGACTCAATTTTCAAAGGGCAGGCTTGTGTCACTGCTCTATGCCCACACCTTTCATATCTGTAAATCAGGTTTACTATCACTAAAGGTACTCTATTCGTGTGAAGGAGAACTTTAATGACAGGACAACCTTTTGGCCCACAGCTCATTAAACAAGTTAATGGGGGAAGATCAAAACAAGCAAACAAACAAAAGTAAATTAAATTTTAAAAACATGTGTGTAAAAACTAGCGTGTGCTACCAGATGGTAGGGCTCCAGCTGCCAAGTAACTGGGTACAACATCATGGTTTATGTTAGCCCTGAAGTTACTTAAACCCATCAGATAGGAACAGTTCTCTCCAGGAACATCAGGATGCAGTTGGATCACACCTTGATTTGCTCTTTTCCATCATGTCCCTTGGTCTGGGTGGATGAGCTGCAGCAGGATCGAGTGTAAAAGAAATGCAAAGTTCTCATTTGGAGAAAGGGGATGAGCAGCAGAGCTTTGCCCCACTTTAGTTGCTTGCTCTAGCCACTGCCACCAGGCTCTTCTGGGCACCATCGTTGTAGCAGATGGAAAGGATGTGAGGAGAAAGTCTCCCTTGGACATTGACCACTAGCCAGGAGATGCTGGCACTTTGTGTATTCAGCTAGAGAAACTCTCTAATCAGACCAGTTTCCTCCCTGAGGAGCCTTCTCTGTCCCCAGGCAAGGAGAAGAATAATTTTTGAATTTCAATAACTTTTCAAAGTGCCCAAAGGCCTAGTTGCTCAAGGACTCAACTGTATTTTCCAACCTGAGTCCAAATGCCATTTCCAGATGTGTGCCTGTGCATTCAATGGCTTTCTCTCAACTGACATCTGGGCCAATGCAGATTCCAGACCGGAGCTCTGTGATTGCACCTGAGGGAAGGAGGTCTGCCTGTGAGCAGTGTAGGGCAGTACAGGCTGGAGACCTCTTTCGTGATGTCAGGGAGATAGATTTCTTTCATCTTTCATGTCCATTGCTACTTCCCTTTTGGGGTAAGATGGACCAAGCAAACCCAAAGAATCCCTGAAATGACCATCTGAAACTGTGCCCAGCACAGTCCTTGTCCCTGTGAGTGCTCGTCAGGATGAAAAAAACAACTGAGAACCCAGGCCTTTCAACAGGGCCAGTAGCCAGCTGGGCTCATTTCCCTGGGACACTCATGTCTGAGGCTGGGCAATGGCTTTTTGGCAGGTTTCATAACAATGTGGAATCAGGAACTGACATTCCATCCCGGTCCCAGCTTCAGAACATAAGTCCTCTGAGATTCTCCAAGTTAAGTGCTTGTTACTCCTTCCCATGCATCATTAATGGAATCACTACAGTTTTATGTTTCTGCCACGATAGTTTAACTAGACAAGAGAATAAAACAAGATTACATCAACATTGCGGGATTTGCTAAGTAAACCAAAAAATATTAAGATGCCATCTATTTTGCTAGACAGATTTAAGGGAGCACATCAGTAACTAGAGAATAGACTTGCCCTTAGCACATTTTTGAAAGGATTTTTTTTGTTTGTTTTGGAATAGCTTATCCATAAAAACTTGACAACTGCCCCTCACACACATTTCCAAAAAAACGTCCCGACCTGAATTAGAAAAAAGGGATGTGCTGTTAATGGAGAAATACAGTAACACTGCAAGCTGTGATTGGTATGGTTGCTGTAAGAAAAGTTTGCACTGGAATATCACATATTAAGTATTATTTCAACCCTGTAAAAATTCCAAGTAAAAAGTATCTCTAAGTCATTAATCAGATCCATGAGATGCTGAGTGTCATTTGTTGCCAGATAATAAGTTCTGATCACCTCAGAGTTGTGATCCCTCTAACATTTTAGGGGACATAAATAGAATACACTTGAAGAATAAATTTGGATTAAGAGGCTTAAGCACAATGTATTTCTGGTACCTAATGCTCAAGGTTCAGGGAGACACACCAAACCACAGCCTCTCAAAATCTTAAAAAACCCACTATAGATCTCTTTATGTTTCTGCTGCAAACCCAAAGCTTAAAGCATTTCTTAAACATCTCCCTGATCATCTACACTTCTCTCATCCCAGTTTAAGGCTGCTTATACTTCTCATCTACCCTGGCTGACAGCAGGGCCATTGTTCCTTCAGGAAAGACCATGGAGTGGTTTTTCGCTCAGCCACATGATCCGAGATGGTTTGGAGAGGTCAGGCACAGCAGGGTCGGTCTATAGGGCTGACAAACGCCTTGAGAACCCCTTGATAAAGCAGTATGTTTTTCTCTGGGCATACAGTTTAGGCCACCTCTGAAGATTTCCACAGGTTTTTTTTTAACAGGCAGCAAATCCAGCCCCAAGGTCGTTCAAGTTTGCTCTTGCAGAGCAGTGCTGCTCCCCTCACTATTTTGATGATGCTCACACTGGACTCTAGAGTGACTTGCTACTTCTCTCCCCACACCCATCATGTTTAACAGAGCTTTGAATCCCCCCAGTGCTTATCAGTTTAAAATACAAATGGAATTGCACGAGTGCTACTGGAGTTATGTGGGTACAAGCAGCAGAACTGAAGCATGAGGGTACTTAGGTTGAATACTGAAGATTATTGTAATGCTTTGCTTTCAGACCATGGACAGGATTGTATAACCTGATTGCCAACATTTTCAAGATGATTTAGTGAGCAAGGAAGTCCTTCAGGGCTTTCATTCTGTGGGTGTAAGATCACCTTACTTCGTGCATGACTGTGACATGAAGGATGGCCATTCTGCAGCTGCTGGTGATGCTCCAGTGTAGCATCCTACACACTGTACATAGACACCATGGAGCAGCCAGCTCAGAAGAGGAGCAGTGCTGCATGTGGCTCAGTCTTACTTAATTACGTTCATTATCATCCTGACCTGTGTTATTTCTTCCAGGTGAGGCCAGTCAAGCTGCTTCAGCCATGAAAAACAACAATAACCATCAGGAGAAACTTGAAAGCCAGAAGTTATCAAGAGCAAATTGCACTGAATAAACAAAATAACCTTCAGCTTTGCTTACAACGTGTAACCTGATGTCTGTGTTTGTCTTGTCTCTACCACAGCCTACTTTTCAAGTCTTAAAAGTACTTCTGCAAAGGCAATTCCCAAAAAACCCTTTAGCCCAGTGGAGCCATATACAGTTTTCTATAAAAGCATAAAGGAAGGAAGAATGAAGCCTAGTGGTCTCTTTTACATTATAATGACAGAAAATCAACCATAGAAGATAGTCCACATATCTCAGTCCCTGGCAGTCCTTCCTGGTAACCACCATTTTGTGTCTGTTTAAAAGTCCCCTATGTCCCTTGCCTTACAGAAGCTGTTCAAGCGAAGGAAAATTTGCCCTCTGGTTCAGTGCTTTGGTGTTGCCAGGACACAGGTCCATGCAAACAAACCTTAAGCTCTTCAGGGCTAAGCGGTAATTATCCAGCTTTGCCAGCTGACTGGTTGACTTGCTGCCAGGGGACTGAAGCAAGGCTGGAGACTTCTAAGCATATTGCCTGACAAGTGACAGAACACGCAGCGAGGATAAGGGTGCAGATTAGCACGGTTCAGTGGACAGAAAAAGAAGCAAAATGGGGCTAAATGGGGTGTGGGCAAAATAGATATTTATTCACTGGGTGTAAGCTTCATATAGAGAATCCTGGGATGAAACTATTCAAAATTTCAAGAGAAGTTTCTCCCAGCTCCAGTTTGCCAAAAGCATTTCCTTAGTGCATTTTTGTCCCCTGCAGGGGCTTCATATATAGGGAATTGTTCTTCAGAAACTCTTTCTTTGGCTTTTATTCCCTCTTAGTGGAATTTCTTTCTAAGGAAGAGCTATGGTTATAATCCTGTCTAAACCAGTTCTCTTCTATCCTCTACCCAATCTTCTAAAAGAAAACGTTGGCTTCTTCCACCTGTTTCTTTGAATCCAAATGAATAATCAAATATGAAATTTAACTGAGAAAAATCAGTTACAGTGAAGGAAAAATCCAAACTAATATTGGTTTGCCTTTGTAAATAGTAAATTTGGGATGCAACTTAACTTCAGTATCACAGCCTAAACTAAGGAAGCTTTAAATTATATTTGAAGCTTCAGTTTGTTCATTACTCTGCTTGAGCAGTGGGAATCTTGATAGGATGGAGTTCTGTGAAGCAAGGTAATTAGGAATTAAAATATGAACCAAAAAGTGCTGTTCAAATTGTACCTTAATCTTCCCAGCACATGCATGCTTTGCAATCTACTCTATGGGAAAATATTTCAGAGACAGGCAAAAAATACATAAGCAAATAAATATGGGTAGAAGCAAATCTATGTGAAGAATGCTAGGCTAAAAGTGAGTCTTTTTATAATGTGGGTTATCAAGAGGAATCTGGCTCCATTCTCCAAAAACAAGAGGCCTCCCAGAAGTGTAGATGACTTCCCTTTTTAATGAAGCTAAAGTATTCCTTCCTTCATGCTGTGAAACACCATGATCTCCTAAGCAGGGACTGGAGTTCACAGTGATATGAGCTGATAGCAATGTTTGTGTTCCTCAGTGAGGCCAGATCCAGTCGCCTCACAAGCAGGCAGGGGAGCATCTTTCCTACCTTTGGATATCCACAGAGTAGACCTGTACAATCACCCATGAATCCTTTCTAATCAGTGAAGAACAATCCCCATTTTGAGGGGTGATTTACTGTATTTTAGACGTCTCCTGTAGGACAAGGTGAATTAAATCTTGGCAGTGGCTCTTTCTCTCTGCTGATATAATTGGAATTTGGATGGTGACTGGCACAGAAGTCCGTGTTTGATGGGGTAAATCCATCACTGGCTCCTAGGCTTCATGGGAACATGGCTGTTTACAAGGCAAGAGCATGATAACCTGCTGAAATGTACTGAGGTTTTGGAAATTTTTTTGGTAATTAGAACTTGAGGTTGTCTATTTGGTGGTGTGTGCAACACTGTAGTGAACTACAAATGATATCTGATGCTTTCAGTTGATTTTCATCAGGACAAATAACTTTCATTCACACTTTTTTTACTCTGATCTGCATAAAGAATTAAAAATATCTGAATATCTGTTCTCTCACTCCATCAGGAAAAGCTAAACATAGTCTTTGAACCCACTGGTTTAATTTTAAATTGATAACTTCTCTGGGTATTTAAATTGCAATTAAGATATTAAACAACATAATTAAAAAAATTTTGATATCTCTTTGGAACATTGGCATCAAAAATAAAAAAGACATTGGATATTATTAGTTTCAATATATACCAGGTTACTTAAAATGCAAGTTGCTTTCTGAAAATTCTTAAACCTGAAGGTCTAATTATTGATATCTATTCTTGTCATTGACTTACTGTCTCTTTTTAGTTCATGCTAATAATAATCTTTGTACTATTTCTCTCTCTTCCTATTTTGTGGGTGTTCCTCACTGTCTAATTTTTTCCTGGAGTTTTAACCCTGTTTTTCGAAAAAAACAAGGTCCATACAATCACATTTGCTGACCTCTCCCCCTTCCATCCCATCAGCAAATGACTTTTTCATTTCTTGTCTTGTTTCTTGTCCAAATGAAACAAAGGGAGAGAGGTTTCCAGAACAGTTACATTCCTACCAGATCTGTGAAGACTGACAGCTTGGAAGAGGAAAGCTGGACAAAGGGCTCTGCTGATGGACAAACGAGAGGACCTAGGTCATGACACTGCTTTGGCCCCAGTATGTAATTATTTTTGTGATCCTTGGAGGACTCCAAGGGGACCTGGGGGGAATTTGGGCTACTCTAGGATGAGCATGTAAGTGCAGATAAAAGGAGGGGACCCATATCAAGAAGTCTGATTTGCCTATTACTTGTGTCATTCAGGAAGCAAGTTCTCCAATTTCTCTGCCTTTTTTAGTCCCTTACTTTGTTTTCCTTTACTTTGTCCCATTTGAATGAAGTGATAAGCGCTTTCTAAACTTGTGCTAATATGCAAACAGACTGAAAACAGGGTCCATTTGACCTTAGTTCATGGCTTCAGAATAAGCTTTTCAGGGTGTTTTTAAGAAAAGTATGTAAAATTCCAGGAAGAGTGATCTGTGATCTCAAAGTTTTAACCTGAATATCTTGAACTCATAAGAAGGGCTGCTATTTCTGTGCCAGATAATGACACACACTGTGGATACACCACAATTAGCGTTACATTTACTCACTTGTAGAAGCCTCAAATGGGTTTTTGGCCTCTGACATTGACATTTTACAAGCGCATGTGTGCAAGAGACTGAATGTGACACAAAGCAAAAACAAAGAACCATTCAATAAAGTTTTCTATGTAGATTAGACATGGCCAAGATCTTTTCACCAAAGCGACTGTCAACACAAAATGCCAGTGATCTGAAACGAAAACTTCTTTTGTGCAAATGCATTTGTTTCAGTTTCGTTATTTGCACGTGATAGGAAGAAGTCCTGGGCTTAGTCTGCCCTGTGCAGAAATCTGGTGCTGTCTGAAGAAAAAATTCTCTCTGGAAGTTCACATACTGGGTGATGAAGCTGAGTCCTGGAGCTCTTATCATGACCTCCTCCACAGATGTCCTGCTTGTGGAAGGATACATGTGAGCCTGGTCATGGGAGCTGCTTTTTGGCAAAGCATGGGGTGAGCTACCCACAGCCTTAAAATGCGCAGACCAGCGCCTCTGCTCTGGGGCTTGGGCTCTAACCCAAACTGGGATCTCACTGTAAGATGGACTGAGCACTTTGTAAGGAGGAGGTCATGATGCATCTGGCACTCACATGGTTTTGCGCTAACTGGGTAAAACCCTTAACCCTGTAAAGTTTTTAACGCTCTACTGCAGACAACAGTCTTTATCCCATCTTGGCTGTGAAAATTAAGTATTTTGAAATTCCCACTTTGTTACATCTTGAGGCTATTGAAAGAGAAAAATAATATTCAAAATTAGTATGTTTTTTACTCCTTATCACATGCAGACCCTGAAACTCATTTCTTAAAAATTCATGGACTGGTATGGGGGTGGACTGGCTATTACTTTGAGTAGCATAGAATCAAAGAATCATAGGCTTAATCAGGTTGGAAAAGACCTCTGAGAACACTGAGTTCAGCCATTAACCAGCACTGCCAAGTCTGTCACTAAACCATGTCCCTATGTGCCCCACCTATGCATCTTTTAAATACCTTCACAGATGGTGACCAGGGTTTGTGGGATCAACACAATCTTCCAGTGAAGTGCTGCTGGATTTTGAAGCCTAAATACCCTTTTCATATTTTTTTTTTCTACGAGTATTTACAGTATTTTTAAACTTAAAAACTTGGTTTTTTCCCCCAAAAATGGAAATAAGCTGTTTTTTTCTGACAGTTTCATAGACTGCAATTACTTCAACCATCACAGAATTTTATGTTTTGAACCACAAATTGTAAGGCAGATCATTGTGTTTGGACTGATGGACACCCAGACTTGCAGTGAACCAAGGGAGACAGTGTGATTAATGAGTTTCTGACCTCAAAATTTACATCTGGATTGGAAAAGAAAGCCTAAGGTAAAATTTGGAGAGTTAGTGTGGATTAGCCTGTTTAAAATAGAGGGAAGATTACGGAGAAAACTTCCTAATTCAACTCCTCTTTGTGCTGGCAGTTTTATTTCAAGGAGTGGCAGAATTATGTTCCACTTCTGCAATATACAGCTGACACTGACTGATTACTGCAAATTAAGACAATCTGCAGACTAATTTTAGATGTGTTGGAAGTGAACCAAAAAATCAGGAAGTTGTTGCTTTCAATTTTGTTGTGAGCCTGTTTTCTCTGAGGGAGAATCACATGATATTTATGCATTTGTTCATGACAAAGTATATCACATACATGGTATTTCATCATCTCTGGTCTCACAGGCCACATGCCAATGAAAAGTAATTACAGACATTGGGTTTGATGGCATTTATGCCCAAGATGCTAGGCTTAGCACCTGTGTTTCTGAACAAACAGGGATGGGAAGGCACAACTCATGGGATCTAAGCAACTGTGTCACATAGGAGAAAAGAGGGAGCTCATCATGTCCTTGCAGTCAGGAGCAGTTCTGCCAACAGCAACCAATTCTTCTTCCCTGGACTCTGCACCCATGCTCTACCTTTGCTCTCAGCAAATTGTAAAGGCACAATCAAGCTCTTATTTTCATGTAGGTAGAAGTTTTGATATACTGACCTTTCAAGCTAAACCTTTTGTGTAGGATCCTTCTGAACAAATGGTGCAGTGTTGTGTCAATGCCTGTGTCTGAGCTGATTGTGAGTCACTAGAGATGGACAGTGGTGTTGGGGCCTGAGTCCTTTTTAAATGTCTGAACTAGGCCAGATGCACTGCCTTAGACATGCCTGCTCACTTCCTTTTACTGTAAAGAAAGCATGTGATATAAGTAAAACTACACAGATTGTAACTTCTGTACGATTTGGCACTAATAGGAATTCTGTTTCAGAAACAGTCCCACTTTACAACCAAATTTTAATTTTTCATATCACTATAACAGTGTTTTCCAGTTTGCTTGGAATTCACGTTAAGACAGTGTTTAGATTGGAATTGCCACTCAGAATTAAAAGACACATTGAACATTTCCTGTGATCCTAGCCAATGATGTATGAATTGAATCAGATCATGGATGTAATAAGATATTCAATTTGAAATAACTGAAAACAAGAGAGAAGTGCCAACACTTAGAGCTACTGCAGAGGGAGAAATTACTGAGTTGAAGCAAAATGGTTTCAAAGTTTGACTCCTGGCCACAAATTAGCCAGTAGTTAGACTGTGGAGAAAAATTCTAACAGACCATAGATGGATGTAGATTCAGAAAATAAATAAAGGAAGAGATCACCCTTAATTTTACTAAAGCTTCAAGTCTATAATTGGATCTAGATTTTATTCTAGATTGTGTGTAATCTGATAATTCCCATTGTGTTCCTGGAAGAGCATGAGGAAGAGCAGGACAGGTAGACTGCATGACACTGTGCTCTGTTTGCTTTGTGAAGCACAGCACTGTTTGCTGTATGTCGTGGTTTTGATCTTGGCTAAGTGCCAGGTACTCATGGCAGCCACTCATTCGTTCCCTCCCCTGCCACAGCTGGGCAGAGGAGGGAAGGAGAGGGGGGAAAAGAACCCCGAGGGAATTAACTCAGAGGTCTATGAGTTGAGATAAGGAACTGGGAGAAAACACTCTTAAGGACAAAGCAGGTTCAGCTTAAAGTTGCAAAGTGAAATTTATTACTACCAGAGTTAGAAGGAGGATATGAGAAATAAACTAAACCTTTAAAAGACACTGTTCTTTTCACTCCCCACCCCTTCCTCCCTCCCACCAAGAGTGCAAGGGGTGCAGGGTGTGGGGGTTCAGATCAGTCCATTTCTAAGATCTTCTTCCCCTGCTTAGGGAGAGGAGTGTTTTTTTTCCTCTGCTTTTGCCGTGGGGTCCCTCCCACAAAAGACAGTTCTCAGTGAACCTCTGTGGCGTGGTTTTTCTTGTCCATGGAATGCAGTCCTCCAAGGACAAACTGCTCCAGCATGGAAGCAGGGGGCCCCTCTCTCTCCAACCGGGTCTCCCACCTGGACTGCAGTTTCCTCCAACATCCACCCGCTCCAGCGTGGTCACCTCTTCCACAAACTGCAGGACTTTTATCTCAGTCTCTGTCTCTCACTGGGCTTCACCTGCTACGGCTTCTCTTGGCATCTATGGCTCCTGCGGCTTCTCCTGGCATCCATGGCTGCTGCGGCTTCTGACATCTCCCCGCTCTAATGTTGGCACCTCACTCACGGACTGCGGGTGGCTCTGCATCCCTCATGGACCCCATGGACTGCAGGGGGGACACTCTGCCTCACCATGGGCTCACCACGGCCTGCAGAGGAATCTCAGCTCTAGAGCCTGGGGCACCTCCTCCCCCTCCTTCTCCACTGACCTTGGTGTCTCCATGTTGTTTTCCCTCACATGTTCTCACATCTTCCTCTTTCTCTAACTAAAAGCAGCTGTGTGCACATTTTGTTTTGATTTTTCTTTAAATATGTCATCACAGAGGCGTAACCAACCTTTCTCACTGGCCCAGACATGCCCAGTGGCATGTCCATCATCTTCAGAACTATCAGAACTTGGCTTTGCTGGAAATGGTGAAGAATTCTAGAAACTTCTCACAAGAGCTATCTTTATGGCCCCGTCCTTTCTACTAAAACCACAACACTGTACTAGTCTCTGGGTGCTATGTCGATAGCTGTAACTTGTCACTCTGTTTGCTTATATATGATGGGAGATGTTGGAAATGGAAGCAAAATCATCTTTCCTAAAATATCTTTTATTCCAGTGAAACTTCACCAAAATAGCTTGCTATAACATGGTTATTTTCCTAATATAATATTACTAAACAAAGGTTTAACTCAAATATTCATATTCAATTGTGTAAATCATTGCAGCAGCTAATTCCCTTGGTAGGGAGAACTACAGGAAGAATGATACTGTATGCAATTCAACTCAAAGACAATGATACTTATATAAATATACTCTATAAATAAGGTTTTCATATACAATTTTGTATGTTCCAGATATGCTGTGATGTGGCTTCTCCACCCAGAGCTGCAGGAAAAGGGGAAGATGAGAAGTGGCACCTCAGCATCAGTTCTGGCCAAAGGCATTTTGCTGGTGGCGCTGCTGCAGGCTAAAATTTTCGGTGGCTCCTGGGAAAGCTCTCTTTGAAGCTGCTCAACACTGCTTTTTAGAAATGAACTCTACGTCCTCTCTGGAAACAGCTGTACTTGAATTACGGGACTTGTTTGTAACTTCTTTTTCAGCCACACAAAGGGCTTATCTCAGTTGCCTTTAACACAGATACAGAACAGGGGAATGTCAAAGCCACACTTCTTCCTTTCACACAAACTAAAAGAAAACCACAATCCAGTCATCACTGGGATATTGTTATTCCCTCTAAAAAAATCCTTTTCCCTCAGGTATGTTTTTATTACCTAATGCTACTCCTAAATATACTGTGTATGATAATATACCTCGGCATATTGTGTTTAAAATAAGAGATTGCATGATTTAAAACCTAGCTCACACATTCACAGATCAATTCTGAAGTTTAAAGAAATCCTGTATCCAACTGAAAAATGCAAATTGAAAGGTAACAAAAAGAAAAAAAGGCAAAGTATTTTGACTGGTCTTTGATTATCATTTTGGCCAGTAAGTTGAGACTGACATATTTAGAGCTAGCAACAGAGACAGCCTGAATGCATGAGTACTATCTGCACATCTGGCACACACACCAAGCTGTGCTAAAAAGCATGAAAACTTTGGACCCAACCTCTAAAAAGTTAGGAAATGCCAGGAAAAAAAATGCACAGGCAACCTTAATTTTTCCCTTTTGTACAGACATGTTATAATATGGGCTTTAGCTTTTACTTTTCTTCCAAAGAATTTCTGCCTTGATCTGCACAAAGAGGAAGAGTGTTGATTGTTCAAGAGCTGCTTCTCAGCAGTTTGTTTTATCTGGCTTTAGCCTTCAGCCTTTGGCCTGGTTTACTGGCACTGGAATTAGAGGACAATTGTCCAAAGCTCCCTCTGGAGTCAGTGGAGACATATTAGTGCTTCCTCAGAGATTTTCAGTTCAGTGTAGATTTTGAGTTACTTTCTGGAAGCATTTCTTTCTCACTTTTCTGCAGCAGGGAGACTAAGGTGAATAAGTGCTTGTATCATGCACTTCAAATGAACATTTATTTAGGTGAAAAAAAGCTGTTCCATAAGCCTTGCTTACAGAAATTTTTCTGTTCCTTTTGTCCAAACAATGGTTAATTTCCCTATGTGATTTGCCATGATACATATTGCTTCAGTATCTCAGTGCTTTCCAAATTGTAACTTTTTTGAAGGTCCTCTAAAACAAGGGGATAACACAACTCGCATTTGTTTGTTGACAGCTGATATCCTGAGTAACAATAAAAAAAACCCTGTTAATTTTGGCTTCCATGGACTATACATATATACAAATCAAGAGGGAGTTTTCATTGCCTGACATGACATCCAGACCACCTCACAGGATTCAGGGCAAGCCCAGAAAAATGCACTTTGTGAGCCGCTGTAAGTGGTCTTGAGTAGACAATCTGCCCAGCACCTTTCAGGATGCCCTCTTCTGGAAAGGGCAGAGTTTCCTTCTCCACAGCGTCTTTCCATCTCCACAGCTGAACTGCATGGCTTTCTTCTCCTTCCCTTACCTCATTCATCAGTTGTCTTACAGTTGCTGTTAGTTCAGGTCTTCCTGCTCTAGGTCTGTCTTCCTCTTGGCCCCCTTCACTTCTCCAGCTACCTCAGTCCGGGCTCTCATTTCCCTCAGCTGCATCAGAGAACTTCTCTTCCTCAGCTACCTCAGTACAGTGGAAGGGTCTCCCAGGAATAGCTCTTTACAGGAATCGTCTTTAAAAAGTTGTCTTGGCATTAAGTAACCATCTTGGCTCCTGTCTGAAGCTATACCTGAAATACAAAATATCCAGCAGTGCATAGGTCAGCCCCAGCACTGAGCTGAGACTGGTTCAGATAAATTATCTTTCACTTGCAGTAGTTTTTCTTGTCACATTTTGGCTTTGCTTGTAGGTTTCTCATCCAAAGAAAAGCCTGACCTCATTAAAATATTGGCCCTATGGACTTTGTGTCATGACATGACTGCTATTACTTTATGCTTACCACAGGGGAAAAGAGTGTGCCAGCCTTCAAAGTTCAGAGGTAGAATCAAACACAACTGCCAACTTTCCTACATTTCAGGTTTTCCATATCGACGTCTTGAACCAAGTCTGAATGTTTTGAAAAGTCAGAGACCAGAAAGTCTGGAGTCCACTTCTGGACTTTAATTTAATCTCAGTGCTCTTGGAATTAAACACACAGAATTCCATCTGATTAGATTGAGTTTGGACATAGAGCCAACAAAACACTTACTTTCACTGGGAATGATACGGATAACTCATTCTAAGAGTGTAACACTGCACGTAGAAACTTAGTTAAAGAGAAATCAGGAGTTAATATTTATAATTGTTACAACAAATTAAAAGAAAATCACAAAGAATAACTTTATATTAACTTACTATGTTTTTCATGCTCACGAGCTGCTTTTCAGGCCAGAAGAAGAGAAAGAGCAGACGTAGAGGCAATGAGCTTAGGGGGAATTTCCAAAAGCATTCCTCAGTCATTGCCTTTTAAGGCCCAAATAATCTAATTTTCTGGATATTTCGCGGCTGTTTCTCACAGGTCCATCACTAGTTAATTTATATCTATGTCATTAGGGCTATATTAGGAACTTGAAAGCTCCCGGTGGCTTTACACGTCTCTCATGAGAGCTGCTGTTTCAAAGGCAGATGGTTGATACTTCCCTTGCAGCACCTCAAGAAGGGTCTCAGCCACCTTGGCCTCTCAAGCTGCCCTGTCTGCACGGCAGCAGTGACCAGCTGGCACGGTCAGCAGCGTGCAGCTCAGAGCCAAAGCCTCGCCAAGCCAGCAGTTTGGCAGCCACAGAGGCAGAAGCATCGTACTCACATACTTTCACTCAGCTACTCCCACACTGCTGGTAAAACTGTCCCTGCTGTCTCTAGCAGCTAACTCTGTGAACCTAGGTGACCCCGTAATATGACCCTCATTAAAGGCTTCTGCCCTGGGTTTTGCTGAGTGAATGAATGCACTAGGCACATAAATCACACAGAATCACACAGAAACCTCCTGGTAAATAGGCATTTAAAGCTCTCCTTGTTTAGGACCATCTTGTTGAAATGTTCTGTACTGGAACCACAGATTATAATTCTTTTATGTTTTCTTTCTCCTTTGTTTTTTTTAGCTAATTTATGGATTGAACACATGCTCTCTGAGCAACATGGATGTGCAGGCAGGTTTTGAACTCAGAAATTATGGCCTGTCTAGTCTCGTGGAAACACGCTAGAGACTTTCTACCACAGTTAGGAAATTTGTTGACTCAAGCACACAAAAGAAACACAATCAAACCTAAAGTAATTTGAACCCAAGCAGATGTCAGATGGTATTTAAACCTGAAAGAGGGCATCTGCTAAAACCCTTGATTTGCCCTTTATAAGTGAAAGGACAGAATAGTTTCTTTACTGAAAGTGGAGCTAAGAAGAGCAGTCAGCTCTTCTGTCTTTAGCACAACAACACATGAGGAAGAAGAGAGGATTGCAAAATTAGAGATGCGTGTGTAGAAATACAGCTGAGGTAGATGCTTTCAAGACATGGCAGTTACAGATGGGAATTCCCAGCTAATGGGATATCTTGGATAGCCCATCCTCAGGTTGCTGGTGATCAGGCTAGTTTGAGCTGTGCTATGGCTTGTCTGGTCTGGTCTTTCCCCTGTATTGCTCTATTAGCAGACAGGATAAGCTGCATCTGCTGTATCTCCTCGTTGCAGTAATGTCCTGCAACATCTCCCTCATAGAAGGAGGGGAGAGACTCCACGTATCCATTATACGTCTGAGTGGTGGCTGTTTTGCCTCAAGGTTCAATAATGTCCAATATGTTTGTGAATATCAGACTGCAATAAGGACAGCAAGAAGAGTTAATTTTCAACATGCCACCAAAACCAATTCTGTTTCCCACCTCTGCTCTGCCATCTGGAAATGGTTCTTCATCTGTCCTAAATTGTCTACTGTGGCAAAGAAAGAAAAACCCCATCATTCCTCCCCGTGCTCCTCCCTAAGCCAAAGTCCCATAGACCACTGCAATTCACAGTTCTTCTGTCAGCCTTGCTGTGGCCCTCCTAGTGACAGGAAAAGTGGGAGCAGAAGCTGCCTAAGTCTCCCCTGAAAATTCTTGCTTCATGGGGCACAAACATGCAGGGTCTAAGTCATATGAAAAATATGTGCAAAAACAGGATTAAGACACTTTTAAGTATTTTTAGAATCACTGAGGGCTGGAAAAGTGGAGAACACTTTTCACTGAAATGTGTCTGTGTAATTCATAAAAATACTGTAGATGCAAAATGCCTTTTACACTCTGTAAACTAGGCTGAGTTGCTTTTTATACTTCACTTTTTTTTGGTGTGTGTTTTATTCCTCTTCTAGATGGCGCTAGCGTCTCATTACTGAGAAGGCTCCTTTCTGCCCATGTATCTTACTTTTACGTTTTTATTTTAATGACTGCTTATGTAAAGGACTAAGATAGGTATTTGCCAAGACCCAGGTTTGCATCCTGTTCTGCTAACTTTTGCCAGTGGCTATTATTTTTCACACAGTCTTGACTTTATGGTATGGAATATTTTCTACAGGTGTTCATGATTTTAGTATACCTTTTACACCTGTTTTATGCCTTATTATTGTTAAATGAAACATGCCAGTTAACATGAAATGTGAAAGAAGATCAATGATATTAGTAAAATTTTTCCATGCTCCTGGGCCCTCAGGAGAGAGGCCCCATAGGAACAGACATTCTCTAAGAGCAGAATGGAGCCTGTGTGTGCTGAGGCATTGTAGTTCATGTGTAAGAAGAAATCAAGGGGTTTGTGGTATCCTTTCACATGTAGCTGATGCAGTTCAGTCACCATAAATCATAGTTTAAAATGCTTTACCACGTAATGTAAATTGGTTCTTCCTGCAGGATGCATGTGTCTGGTTACAAAGATATGCTATTTTCCATACTCAGTTGTTTCAAGAAAAGCTGATGCCTTTTACTTTCAGATGAATCGTACAAAGACCCAAGAAAAGGAGCTGTTAGGTAAAAAGAGCTATTCCTTAAAGTAATGTTTTTTGTTACAAGAGTGATGTTGTTTTCTAAAGTCTGGACCAACTTTTTTTTTTTTTTTGTCTACCCACCCTGCCTAACAGATTTTTTATTATATTGCTCTGCTAGTCAAAATCCATACCTGTCACAAGGTTTTCTACAGCATGTGTCATCCAAAACCCCAAATGCCCTCAGAAGAATTGGGATTTTCTGGCTTTTCTAGTCAGAGTCTTGAAAGAAGAAGGAGAATTCTTCAGCATACCTGAAGGTTAATCACAGTTTTTATAATTTTGATTTTCTTCAGGATTTCATTCCCTATTGGCAATCTTGAACTGAAAACATCTGTCTGTGACACACTGCTTCGATGCTGAGATTTGTTTCAGCAGGCAGCAGCTGCCTGGGTGGCAAAGGGAAGAGCTGGCCTTGCTGTAGCAGGTGTCTATGCCCTGGACCTGATGCTTTTCTGACCAGTTTCTAGGATGGGTGTTGCTCTGCACCTTCAATACGTCAGTACCACTGCCTTGGTGGTGCTAAGGGCCTGCTATTTGCAGTCCTGCAGCCTACATTTTGCTCCCAGCTCTGCAACCTCTCCCCACAGCAGTTGTGGTAGCAGATTTCAGAGCTTCTGATGCGGTGCCTTTCCCTTGCTGGGCTCGTGCTCCTGTTGTTTCTCTGGCTCTTTTCATGGTTTTGTACCTGCAAACCCAGACATGGTTATAATATATTTTCGCAGGAGACAATTACCACTGGTATGAGTCTGCCACCTTATTTCCCTTTTTCCTTATTTCTCATTTTATAGACTTCTAGTTTGAATCAGAGAAAACTAAAACATAGTTTGTAGTAAAGTAGATAGAAATAATTTAAATACTCAGTGAATATTGTCCAGTAACTTATATGCAATGCTTGCCACTAAGGGGCAACCAGTGCAGGATGCTCATCTGGGTCCCCATCACTGCCCTTTCTGCTCTGACTGGTCACTCAGATAGTTTTCACGTGCTCCCTTCTATCTCCTGCAGTGGTTTTTTTGTTTCTTCCAAGAACAAACTTTCAGCATTAGAGTGGATGTCAGCTACCAGCTGCAGACCCTGCAAACACAACTGCGTGTGCACCTCTCCGAACATTCTTTGTACAACATAAGCACAAAGATGGCAGCTCTCTGCCATCCTGCAGTGACACTGTGGTGTCCCTAAAAATAACCCACATGCTTCAACCATATGAAAGAACAAGATTCCCTGCTCTCTCTTTTGACATACATTGAAGAGAGAGAGAATACAAGTGTATATGAAAGCAAGTTTTGAGTTCAGACTGAAGAAGGCTTACATTGAGGAATTTTAATCCTAAAGCCACTTCAGTAAAAAAAAAAGCACTGTTTTAATCCAGATGACTGCAAAGTGTCATATGAAGTGCTCTACACGTAAGAACTTGCTTTCTTCCTTTAACAGGAACTGGCAGGGACTTTTGCTAACTCTGTAGATATAAATGGAGATCAAAGAATGCTCACACCCACAGATCACACATAATTCAGCAGATTACTGGAAAAGTTAAAAACTTCTTAATCAAACAGCAAATGGCAAAATTATATGACAAATAGGCATCCATTAAGAGACTGCAAGAACAAGCATGCCTGAAATTCTGCTCTCCCTATTCACACCAATTCTCCCTATTCAGACCAATTCACTTAGCAAACAGATTGACACCTCTTTGAGAAGTAATTCCAAGTAAGTTTTTAGGTATTTTTAGTATTTCTATAACACAATTGCTCATTTTTCCAAACACACAAGTGAGAAGTCTGACCTTTTCAAAGATGAGCTGAAGCTTCACTGTGAACAGCTCTGGCTAATAGGGGCTTTGCCATCCCATGTCTTGAATTACATCAAATCTGTTAGGAGAAGCTAATAAAGTCAGCTACAAGAAGGAGCAAGAGGCTTGTGGCTAACAAATTATCCAATTTTATGTGAGGTATTTAAGCTTGTGGCCACTGTGGCTGCATGTGCTGGCATTCTGCCTATATTTACACTGCTACCACCCTGTCAGCAGTACCCCACACCAAATCCTGCATCATTCCAGCACTACTGTCCAAGTGCTGTCACACACCAGAATAGCTGAGCTCCTCTCTTCTGCTGTCAAGGACAGACTTTCCCTGTTGTTTTGAGTTTTGCAGTTTCTCAGTGTTTTTCTTTGCTATGATACTTTCTTACACACTTCTTTTGTAAACATGGCCATGGTTTCTTAACAACTATCTATGTTTTGCTAATTGTCTGTGTTGTTATCATTCCAGTATACTGGGTGGAGAAATATGATAGATTGATGCTTTGACCAATGGAATTGAGAGGTGGTCATTTCTACCTCCAATCCATGGTGATTTGTAAAAACATATAAATAAAGGCAGAAGGTTCTGCCCTCTCTCCCTTTTTGCCCTCTCCGTCTGCTGTCTCTGTATGGCCTTTTATTTGGCTCTCCTTTGAGCTCCTCGGCCTAGCCGGCCTGACCCAGTGCTACATTTCCCAGTAGGACACAGATGGCACATCTGGCCTTGCTCAGACCTGGCACCACCACTCAATGTCATCTCCTGCCTCAGTGCTGCCCCACTGCCAAAGGACTCAAATTTACCTCACAACAGGTATGTGCCTGAAGAGATTTTATGCTTGAGTAGCTGCTGTTTGCAGCCACAGCCTGTTCTGGCTTGAACATGTGTCATCACCCTCCCAACATTTTGACAGAGACAGCACAGATAGACAGGCCTTTAGGGCACAGAGCATTGCAGCACACGGCCAGATTTAAAAAACAGATAGAGATAGAAAACCCAAACAACAGCATTGAAACCCTGATTTTGCCTTGGTGATTTCTCCTGGAATGTGGGTTGAGTGTACCTGTGTCTGACTTCTCCCAAAGTTCCACCTGGGCACACAGGGAAGCCTACATCTTTCTTTGAGGAGCCCCATTGTGCCACAAACTGGGAATACAGTGGATCTGTGGGGCTGTGGCCAGCAAAGGTTCTCTTGATGCTGCCTGTCCCCTGCTGCAGTGCCCTGGGCAGGCTCCCCTTGGGCACTCAGTGTGCCAGACTGCAGACACAGGCTGGTGTGGCTTCGGCAGGGCTTCTTTGGGAGACTGCGTGTGGGAGCCCTGGCTTTGCCCTCAGCATCTGTGAGTAAGGAAGGAGAACAGACATGTTAAGCCTGGCAGGGGACATAGAAATCAAACGTGTACTCCTTGGTTCCGTGTGCCTTGCATCCTGACTTGTTGCATTACAGCTCCCAAATCCCACACCGCTTCTTCATCACACCCAAGTATAAATCCCCAAGGACAGTTGTTCCCCCTCTCCCATGGCCTAGGCATGCGGTCTGTCATGTCCATGGGTGCTCCCAAGTTGTGCTGCTTTTGTCTGAGGCTTGTAAGTTCCTTCTGTGGAAGACGGCCTTCAGGCCTTTACCCCATGCCAGAAGAAGCCCTCAGTGTGCTGGCGGTTTGTCTGTATGTGTTATCTCATGGCTGCCTGCTCTTGTTCTCCCTTGTTCTGTGACAGGAGGAAGGCACCTTAGTGAAAATAATGTTTGCATGTGCTGAGGCACAATAGGACCTAAAAGGAATGAAGTAAATCCTTCCCAGCACTTCCAAAATAATTTAGGGCTTAGAATTTTACACAGAAACTATCTACAATGTTGTTAGTAGATGCTGGCCAAGAGGCACTTTTGGCTTCTAGATATAGCATGGACAGCTTGCACTAAATTTACTTTCAAACATTAACATTATGAAGTTCCTCAGAAAGTGCATGATGGTAACAATCCATTCCTAAAACCAAGAAAGAAGAAAGTGACAAGTGACAAGGTGAGGAAGGTTTGTATCTTTCAAGACAACATCTTTTTTGAGACATAAACAAGACATGTAATAGCTTCTAGGATATAACACACTTATTGATCTGGTCCAGAAAATGAGAGTTCCAAGATTAGCTGGGTAATTGAAAATACTTTTAGTCTTTTTGTGAAATTTTGTCAGAATTAACTACATGTATAAATTATTTTCTTTTTCATTTCTGGTTCCTGTAGAGGGTGTTGAAGTACTTCTTAATACAGTGTCTGCATATGCTTGTTTTGGTGGTTCATAAAACTGCAGATACATGAAAATGTGTCTTCTGAAACAACAACTCTGCTTTCAGTTCTTTGCTCAGGCTTGTTTCTCAGATTTTTTTCCCTCTGTCTACATGGAGATATTATTGAACTGGAGACCTGAAATGCAAGGAGCATTGTATTGAGGAGGCCACCATCCATGTTTTGACCCTTTAAAATTTAACTGCCACAGTCTAGTTTCATTGGAGCACTCCAGCTCTGCTGGGCTATTCAGCTCAGGGGCTATAGCACCCCTGGGATCCTGTCTGACTGACTTGAAGACTCTGTCCCTTCTGACAGTCAGGGACTTGTCACCTCTCAGATTGTTCTTGGCATATCATCTCTCAGCCACAATAAACCCAGCAAAGTCCATCACTCTTCATTAGCACATAGCAGGGAAAGAGACCAAATACAAAATGAACTTGGTGCACTTTGTGACATTGTCCTCAAGCCTTGGCTTGGGAGCTGATGTGCTGGGCACAGTATAACAATTACTTGAAATAGAATGGTACCAGAGGGACTATTTTAGGTGCCATATATTTTACCCATTGTTAGGAACCAGAAACACATACAATTGAAAAGAAAATACTGCATTTGAGAATCAGTGTCGCTGTGCCTTAACTAACACTTTCGTATTTTGCAATCTTCATCTTCCTGGACACTTCCTAGGCAGTGCAGTTACCAATATACCAGAGTGTGGGAAGGAAGTGCTCTAAGTTAAATCTCCTATAGCTATTTCCCTAAATAGATATATTTTAGCTGTTCCTTGGTATTTTCCAGACCTATTTTCTATACCTTTAGGAAGACAGTTGCTTAGTAGAAGTTCCTTCCACAGGTAGGCTGGAAAGGCAAGATCTACAAAGTACCTCAAACCTTACTTTCTTCTGGCGTACAATCATAATTAGACAACAGCCCAAACTTATTTAAAATTTAATAAACTTGTCTTTTATTCACTCTCATGATTTTCTCACCAATGAAGCCATGATTTTAATGTGTTTCAGAAATGAATGCATTTTAATTCACTTCAAAGAACTGCTCTTACAGCATAGGTAAGTAATTTTGCCTTAAAAAAAGAACTTTTTCTATTAGTCCATAAATCCACTAGACATCTATAGTTTTAGCTTGCTGACTGCTTAGATCAAAGTCCTTAAGCCATTTTTCTGAAAGCTTTTTATTACTTTTGCTAATAAGTTGCCAAGAACAACCAGTCTTACAACAAAAAATATATCCGAGTGAATTTCAATAGACAAAGATTTGGTTTAGTATAGGTAGTTCAGCTCCTCAGTCAAATGCACTCTAAAATAACTCAGGCTTTTCCTTCAGCTTATTTTGGGAGTTTTACAATACTTTATATAAGAAAGCCATCTGCATCTAGTAAACTTGAGTTTGTGTACATACCCTGCTTAGTGAAATATCACTGCATCACTTGTCAGAGGTACAGTCACAAAGACGAGACATCAAAGTGTCAGTTCAAGACTTGCTCTGGAGTCAAAATGAAGGTTACATTTATAGAATACCTGGTCTTTCAGACAGAAGAGCCACAGAGGGGTGAGTTGTAAGACTAGTCATGATTTTCCTTTGTGCACATTTTGCTTGTACTTCTGTAATGCTTTGCTCACCCCAGCTCCATAGGTTACCTCTGCTCAGGCAAATAATTCTTTAACCAGACTTCAGGCAGCACTCAGTGCCAATAGACAAGTGTTTGTGCATCACTAGAAACAAACGGGCACCCTTTATATTAACTGGAATATTGTCTATCAGTATTCTGGTGTTGTTGTTTGTTGCAGTGGAATTAAAAAAGTTCATAGCCCCGATGGTGTTCCCTGCATGTTTGTTGCACTGAGGGAAAGGGGAATAGAGGCTCACTGGCTAATTCATTCATCATCATGTGTTTGAGGTACAATTTAGTAATGTCTCCCAAAAAAGCAACTCCTTTGGCAAAGCCTCTGTTCTTCTGGACATCTCCGTGTAGGTTTTTCTCTCTTTTGCCTTTAATGGGAATTGTTTCAAGTCCCATAACTGATGAATCAGTATACATGCCTGCCAAGTGGCAGTGGTTTTGTAAAATCTCCTTGTAATCTACTCCATGGACAAGATACTTATATTAAAAGTAGGAATGCCCAGTTCATTGCAATTAGTGTTGGTGTCTTTGCATGGCAGGCAAATGGTAGTATATTTTTCAATGTCTTTTTTCTGCTTTGGGAGCCACCCTAAATTGTTTTTGCAGCCAAGGAGCCTCTCCCTCAATTCAGATCTGTTTTCTTATAAACTCATTTTTTATTTACTCAGATATCTGCTGTTTCCCGACCAAATCGTGCCTCAACTCTTGTCCTAAATCTTTGAATTACCAGAGAAGATGAGTTTGCTCTGATAGGTTTTAGTCATTCCTATTTTTTAGCTCACTTCCCAGACCTATCACAATTCCCATGGTTCTGGCTATACTAATAAGTGTGCTGAACCATCCTCTCATACTGGGCTGAATGACCCACATGCAAATTGCAAAACTTTGTCTGCTTCAGTCTTTATGACCCTCTGTTTTCCAAATGACCTCTCGTAATGACCGTGGTAACTATGACCATATGTGGAAATTGGAAGATCCCAGGCTGGCACTCCCAGAACCACATTGTTTTAACCATTTAGCACCATAGACTATCTGGGAACATTTCTGACATCTGAGAACATCTCTGGGCATGTATCATTTCATTCTTCTAACTGTAGCCTGCATGTCTTAAAATAGCGTTTCATAGACTCTTGCTCTTCCTAGGAATATCCATTTATGAGATTTCCCAATGGAGGGGTTTCCAGAAATAATATCTAAGGTTAGCATTTTTTCTACTGCAAATGCTACTGGTGTTTACTGTTCATCACAAATCTTAAATACACAGAGTCATTGGTAATTGCTGTCAGAACCTCCTCACCTCTATTTGAGGAGATCCCAGGAACAGCTTTCAGTGGACACACTACCTGATGACCCTGTTGACAGTTTTCTCTTGCTTCAGAATCTGAGGATATTTCTTTGTTCACTGTATTTCCCTGGTGTACCCAGGCCTGTCTATATGTTGCTGACTTTGATATCCTTCCTACAGCTGGACAAAATCTGTTAACAAAACTATTCTTTCCTTTGTTTCTTGATTTAAGAGGTCATCCTCAACAATTTACACACCTTGGCTCTTGTCCTCCTGGGGGACTGAATTTTACCTGTGCAGCAATTTGGTGCTCAAACCGAAGACAACCTTCAAAAGACCTGACTCGTGTTCCCATTGACATTAATCTGGGCACCAAAGACCTCATTCTCTCCCAGCACTCTTTTGAATAATACTATTCAAGCTTCCACCAAACCCAGCTTTACCAGCCCAGTTCCTGGGAGAGAAACAAGCACTTGCCTTAAGGCAAAAACCTTCTTTCAGAGCTGTGCTAGCAACAATCCACCCCATCCTATTGCTGTCCGCATTTTATTAACGCTTTTCCAAGTATAAGCAGGCATCATTGCTATGAACAAACCGTAATTCCTACAAGACAATTCTTTGTCTCTGTCAGTTCAGGTCTTAGTGTTCATCTGTGTGCTTTGCTCTTCAGCCTGTCTTTTTCTGTTGATTAGTGATGCCACTAGGAGAAATCTCTGCCCACCTTCCAAGTCCTTCTAGTCACGGTCTGACAAGTACTAAACATGTCTGAGTTAGTCATCTTGTGCTGTAAAAATGAAAAAAAATCCAAAAATCAACGCTCTCCCCTTGATTCCTTTTAACTCTTCCTCTGCTTCAAGAAACCCCCTTGCAGCCTTTCAGTTAAATCTTCAGTCTTAAAACCTTCCCTTTTTGTGCCATGGAGTTTTAATGTCACCTTAGGAAGGCATTTCATTTCCAGTATGGCCCAAGTGTGGCCTACTAGCTGGCCTACTGGCTTCTATAAAAACAGATTCTTCTGCATCAGACATATACTTTTCAGGTTAAAATTAATCCCCTGGTCTTTAATTTGAGGAATTAAGTCCTGTATTAAGTCCTTAAATAACTCTTTCAGGAGTAACTTAATACTGAAATATTTCTACTTTACGGTGGAAACCACAAGAAGATGAATCTTTTCCCAAGGGTGCCCTGATATTGCTGTATTTCCCTTACTAATCAGAATGAAGTAGCTGCCCTCCCTCCCTTCCCTCCCCCAAGTCTTATATATCAGAATTAAGCTGCTTGCATAAGGCTAACCCTCTGGAGGCAGAGATACCCATGGAAGGGAGGAAAAGTTGTAGCACTGGCCAGTTTGATCATCACCCATATAAATAACTGAGCTCATACCAGTGGCTTGTTTGCCAAGTGAACCTCAAAGTGCATCTTAGCCAGCTTCTAGGAAATACTGGAGAGGTGTTGGTACTTGTGACCTACATTCATCGGGAAGCTCAGTATCAGGATCTCTCTGGCTGTACTGTCCAAAAGGCTCCTGGCACATTGTGCAAGGCCAAGAAGAGGTAGAGATATAATTCCAGCTGGGGGGTGATAATCAGTAGGGGCCAATGGCTGCCCAGGAACTGGCTGGGCATTGGTCAATGGGCGGTAAGTAAATGTATCACGTATCATTTTGTTACTTTCTCATTTTTTGTTATCTCCCTTTTCATTACAATTGCTATTAGTAGTAGTACTATATTTAACTTTATTTCCGTTATTATACTGTTCTTAGCCAACAAAATCGTGGAACAATCACAGCACCATGTTACATTATTTTTGAGTATATCATTGTCTTTAAATAATATTATTTAATAATATCTCAGAGCAGTTGCAGGCATCTCTGGATGTGGTCTAGTCCAGTCTCTCTGCTTCAGCTGGAGTAGATTACCTGGGACTTCACAAAGGAACAATATTAATATGTAATGACTTACTGTGGAAGAGCCACTTGGTAGTCATGACCCTGATGTATGTGAATTTACAGCATTTTCAGGATCAAAAGAAGCAAGAACAATTAAAGAAGCAACAACCACCTTACCACTTTTAAATTTTGCAAGGGGGAGCTATGTAAAGGAGAGGGTGCTTATTAAGAAAGTGTTTACCAGGGTATTGAATCTCTGCACATGACTTTAGTATCAGCTAAGGGTACCATAGTGGAGGAAAAAAGAAAATGCTTTCTGCTAATCAAAAAAGATTTGAGAAAGCACAGAAGAAAGGCAGCATACATAGACACCGTTGAGCGGAATGCTGTTACACACAAGAAGACTTCCTTTGAGCAGCTGAAGTTGTGCCCAAATAGGGTGAATGGGAAGATCTGTTTGCTGTAATTAAGTGCAAAAATGTAGCAAGGCAGGCCAAGAAACTTCCTCCTAAACACCCCGCCTTCCAAATTCAAATAATCCAGGGAATTTACTAAAATCAATTAATACATCCTAAAACCCCATCAGGAGCAGAAAGCCTGTCAGGGGTTTGTTTCAGTAGCTCAATGATTGGAGTCTAAACATGCAGGGAAGAAAAAGCCACAGACAGAAAAAAAAAAAGAAAAAGTATTCATACTTTTTGGACCTGTCCACTGAAGAAGAGTCTGGATAGCCCTTCTTGCAGAGAATGTATCAGTGAGCACGTCTCAATTTTAATAAAAAATGTCTTGGAACAAGCAGACAGTATTAACATTAATGAGTCCCCATTACTTGATGGTTTTTATCCAAAGTGCACCCAAGAAGTTCCAGGCAGAAAGTGCTGCATTTCTCACTGTAATGTATAACATTGCACTTAGAGCTGTCTTACTACCAAAGGGGTGGAAGAGAGTTAACATGAAAAATTAAGCCACTAATTTGGAAACTTGGCATGTGTACTGAGCAAATTACTAGTAATGCTCTTAAAGATCCATAGAGAATTAGTGAATAGATGCATAAACCAGACTGTGTGAGGAAGAACTTCTTTATAGTGAGGAAGAGATTTTACCGTGGTAAATTGTGTCACAAAAAATGTATTTGGTTCCTCTGAATGAAAAGTTATGAGAATAAAGGAGGTCTGGATTCAGCAAATCCGACGATGTTTAAAGAATATTGATGAATCTAAATGTAAACATTTCAAGCAGTTGAGCAGCTAGAGGATAGAAGGGAAGGTCCTTGTGTTAATTATCAGGAGGAAGAGTAGAATAAAATAATAAATTTTTAAGGCAAAAAGGGGTTGCTACTGATGTGTTCCAGAAGTCTTTGCTGGGACTTAACTGTTCCACATAATAAGACAATCTAGAAAAGAAGGTAAAAAATGAGGAGATAAAATTTGAAGATAAGCAGAATACTTTGCTATTCTGCAAAAAGCAAAGATGAGGATTGACTTTGAAGAACTGCAAAAGCACCATGTGAGTATGAATAACGGAGCAATTAAATGACACATGAAATTTAGTAGAGACAGATGCAAAATTATGCACATCAGAAGCCTCCATGTTCAGCAGTTTTACCTTTATCCCTGAGAAAGGGGGCTCTGAGCTCACGGCTGCCGGTCAAACACAAAAGTTCATTGTATGAAGACCTTGGAGTTTGGGAGCAGACAAAAACCACAAGTTACTGCACCACTGGGTAAATCCAGAGCTTTTAACATTCTGTGCAGCATCAAGTGCCCCTGCTCAGTGGTTGTTAACTCCCATAAGGTTTACAGTTAAAAATGTCCAAGGTGAGCAACCTGGCTTCCATACATGGAATGAATGTGTAGGCTGGGACCCTCCAGCCTGCCAGAGATGACATGGAGTTGTGCCAAAGGTCTACAACCTGGAAGGGGTGATTATAGATTGACTGTACTCACATCAAGTTTAGAAATAAAGAAAATCTTTCACCTATGTTAATGCCAGAAAGATGTATGCTTTCTTTCAAATTCAACATGATTTCTGTGCAAGCTCAAGGGGCCCAAAAATAATTCCAAATAAAGGAACAAAATTGTCCATGCTGAAAATAATTGCAAGGTGGGAGAGCACTAAGGGGAAGTAGTATATAAGTTTGTCTTGTTCCTGTACTTCTCTGTCACGCACACGGAAGACTGGGTGCTGCTCTAGGTATATCCTCATTCTGAACCAGCCAATGTTTTCTTCATCTGTAGGAAGGAACAATTTTTTCCTATCTTTTTTCAGTGAAAGAAGCAAGGAGTCTCAAAGAAATGCAACAGGTAGTAGGTTCAATAAAGATGAAAGAATGCGATTTTCATGCAGGTAGTTCTAATATATATATGTCTAAAGTATGTAATCTAATTCTGTAGCACTTATTTTCCATGATATGTACTTATTCAAAAGAATTCTTCTGTGCAAGGTGTTGGGTTGCCAAAGGCTGAAATTCATTGAAGGAAAACCCATCAAGTGTTATTAAATCTCCAGACTGTTCCCCTGCAGCAAATCTTTAAGCAAGAATTGTAGACAGCTGAAAGACTTTTCTAGGGAAACATCGCTACATACTTGTTTTTTATTGAACTGCTCCACAGGCATCCTTGATTTGTCCCTGTCACAATCAGGGTGCCAGGCAAAGTGAGCATCTTGATTGATTTTGTGTGGCCTTTCTTGACATCTGACTTGCTCTTGCAATGACGCGAAGAATGTGTGTGTACATCCATAAGTTTGATCTTTCAAAACCTGGTCTTCAGTATAAGTCTTCCTTTTCTTTTTTAACAGTCAGCTGGCAGGAGTATGTTGGATATATCATCTCTTTTATTTTTGTCTCTGACACCAGAAAGAGTTTTTTCCCAGGCACACACAAATGGCTCAGATACAAGGCTAATTCTTATTGTACAGCTAATCATTCTGCATGGTTCAAATAAGGCTACTATTATGCACTATTGAAGGCAGTCACTGCTTTCTAGCTACAGTCTCTCCTGTTGCTGATGAACATAAGCATGGCCTGATGGTCACCCAGCAGTGAGTTAATATATATGGACCAGCTCTTCATCACCAGTTGGATTTCTTTTTTCCTTCCATTGAATAGTTGCGTAAAGAGAAGCAATATATTTATGTTTCTAAGGCTATGGCCTGCAGACGTTGTAAATTGCATTTCAAGAAAGAGCCAAACATAATTTGGATGGTATCTTTATAGATTTGAATCCTAGCTGTGGCTGAGATTTCTTGTGCTGAAGCAAAAAGAAGCTTTCATTTTAAAATATTTAAAATCATGTTGGGTTTACTACAGTTTGCCATTTCAAATAGAAAAGAGCCTCTATTGCCCATTTGCAAACTCTTGACGTAGCAAAATTGTGCTTTTGTCTTTTGGATAATTCCACCACTTTAGTCTTACAATTCCTGTTCTAATGTGTGTCAGCAATACAAGTGATGGATCTATGCACTAGAGAGATGAAAAATGAACAGAAAACACTCCTAAAGTGGGAGCATGCAGTTTCCTCATCCAATTTGCTTACACCAGCAGATGTTTTCAGTATTGCCTGTCAAAGGGAAGTAGAATTTTCCAGTGTTATATCTGGTGGATATTGTACATAATGCTGCTTTGCAGAGATGCAAGCAGAGGATACTTAGACCCAGGAATTTTGCTTGACAAAGGGGAATGTTGCTGATATGTAGAAACTACTCTATTACCTACAGAGGCTATAGTGACCATGCTTAATTATTAAAAAAGAAATTAAGACATGATAGTGTTGGCAAATTAGAAGATTTGGTTTATTTGCAAAAATAGTATTTGATTAGTGGTGAAATAAAAGGTTTAAATTATAATGTAATTATGATAATACAACATAAATGCTGGTACAAATTTGCTAGAAGTAATTTAGCTAGCTCACAGAAATGATACTTACTATCCTACTGAATGCACTTAGGAGATACTTAGGAAATTAAAATGTAGAATGGAGCAAATGAAGTGCAAAAGACATATTAAAGGTCTTGTTCTTTGGAGTTTTCCTCAGTGATGTTTTTTAGCCTGCATCCTGTAGCTCTATCAAGTCATTATCTGATACAAAAGGCAAGTTGCTGCCTTGATTTTAAAGTATATTAACTTCATCTTGTTTACTCTTTACATAAGCCTTTGAGTTTCTGTAATAACTTTAGTGCCACAAAATAACCAAGCAAGGTTTGAACATCTCAAGCAGATGTGATGGGTCTCAGTCCCACTCTTGTTCTGTGGATGGGTTCTAGTGGTTGTGGCAAGAAAGGAAAATTACATTGCTCAGCACTGAGAAATGCAAAATGTCAGTTTGTCAGTCAGAGACATAACTTACACTGATAAGAGCTTCCCTTAGCCCAGCAGGGTGCCACACTCACAGCATGAGTGGGTCAGAGGTCCCAGCAGATTTGGAAAGGGACCTCTGGGTTTACTGGATATCTCCCCTTTGTTCTTGGCAAGTGATGGTCTGATCACAATGCAAACAGTTGAGCTCATGAGAGATTCCTGCAGCAGCAGTGGGTGTAAGAGGGTCTCACTGGGAGAAAGCACAAGATCTGTATGACAAAAGTAATGAGATTTCATCTGAACTGGAAATCTACTGACAGCCTGCTGTGTGTTTTGCCCTTTGTCTCTCAACCAGGCAATATGTTGTTAAAACAAATCTAGCATGTGGAAAGCAAGAGTGGGGGAAAAGTGTGCTAGGCAAATGCGGCCTTCACCTGGGAAGCTGGGATCAGCCTTGTTTCCAGTAGAGTACAGCATGATTCCATGGAAAAGGGATGGTTACTGAAGATGTCAGCAGCAGGGCAGACTGCACAGACCTTTTCCATGGAACCATTTCATCTGCCTGGGGATATGGCTTTCACGGTGTTGCAACAGAGATTCAAAACCTGAGGGAGCTCAGCAGGCAGATGTTTTGGCCAATGCCCCCACTTTGCAGTGGCTCCTGCTTTGCAGTGGGTTCTGCTTTGCAGTCGTGAAAGTGTGTTAGCTGAGCTTACAAGTAGAGGGGAGGAGACTGTGTATAAACTGTACTAACACTCGGTCCCCTTGTGGCTCCTCCTTGTCCTAGAATTAGCTATACCAAAGCTTCAGGTACCTGGTTCTGTGAAGAGTCATGATGAGCTAATTGTGGCACAGACAGTGAGTCCTGCTGCAACTAACAAGGGCTAGAAAGAGTACATTTTCATTGTGTCATTCTCTTTAATGAGAAATAAAATATGAGCTAATGCAGGAGATCCTGGGCAAGAGAAAGCTTTTGTTACATATAAAAATTTCTTTGCTTTCCACCCAGTCTATTATGTGAAAAATGAGTCATATTTTTGAAAGTGGCTGATAAGAAAAGTTGTGGCTGAGGGACTGTGAGTACAAAAGGAAGCAGATGGACGGGTGGTGGAACATGCTGAACAAACAGCTTACTTCATTTTGTTTATTCTCTTCTAAATGATCAGTCACTGGGTGTTGAGAAAGTTGCATAAAACTAAAACCATTGTGCTAATTCTTCTCTGGTGGCATGTTCTGTATTTCCAGAGAATTACAGCTATGGTCTTGTAGCAACAGCAATGAAGAGGAAGAAACATCTCTGCCAAACAAACTGAATGAATGTCTTTATTTCTTCCTCCAGCAAAAGACCAGTCAGCCTCTGCCCAGCTTCTCCACGTTGCACTGAGGACTCTGAAAGCAAACCATGAGGTAGTTTAATCATCACTATAAAACCTTATGCAAGATTGACTATCACCCAATTGTGTAGCCAGCTCACGTCAGGCTGCTCAGAGCTGCCCAGACTGGTCCCAAACACCACTTGAACTGGTGAACAAGGTCACCTGATGACAACCAATCACAAAGAGTGGTGCTGATATTGAGTGGTGCTTCCTTCTCCCACTTCTGCCATCAGCATGACCAGCCCTGCTTAGGCAGTTTTGTTTTCAGTATATGACTGTCAAGAGGATTTCATGCAATCTTGTCACAAAAACATGTAGCCTGTGACAAAGACGAGTTTAAATGAATTCTCATTTTTATCTGGGGAGGCACTAGTTGCAAGCTAATTACAAAAGAAATATGTAGTCCTAGCGATTTTCAAGGCTAGAAATTTCATTTGTAAATGGACACTTTTTTTTCAATGTATTTATGGCCCATCACAGACACATGGATATTTTCCTGAAGTTCTGAGCAAAAAAAAAAAAAAAATGGGACAAAAGGTCATAGTATGATCTCTTTCAAAATCACATCTATAGATAACTTTATACGGCATAGATTTTCATTTCCAGGTTGAGAAAAAGGCAACAGGAGTCTAAAATACAGTTTAAAAAACATCAAACAACACACAATAAACCATTTCCCAAAGTCAGTAGAATAGAAAATGTGTCTACTGAGATTTAATTCCATGTGAGTTTTAGCTGAAGACATATCACTAAAATCTAGACTGAGGACAAAAATTTAAACTTACTTTTTGTGTCAGTAGCAGCCAGTGCCTGGAGGAAGAACTTCCCACATGCTCCAGGGAGAGGGACCTCTGGCAGGCAGAACCCATTAGCCCCAGATGAAAAGATCAGGGGACTCATGTCCCACATTGTGCAGACAGGCACATTTTGGTCTCTCATGAAGTTTTTGCTAACTATCATTGATGAGCACATTGATATGAAAGTGGACTTGGTGGTAGTGGGTTATGTGGAAGGACTTGCAAGTTGTATCTCACAGTGGTGTTTGGCCATTGGATGTAAGAAGCAGAGCACCTACATCTGGTCATTCTGATTTTAGAATGTTGTGGTTGGATTTTACCCAGCTCTTGGGTCAGGGATACAGTGAAAGAGTCACTAAGGAGAGAAAAAAGGAAGCTTGTTTTGCTTTGAGTTTCTATATTTGTACGGAAGGAGAGTTCAGCAGAATTCTCAGGATACACAGAGCACTTAATATGTGGCAAACACAGACCAAAACACAGCACTTTGTGCATGCATGCATGTGCCAACATATACAAATAGCAAGTCTTTGGGAGACCAAATCTTAAGAGAGAGGTAACTAGATTCATTGCCAAATCCTTCAAATTCTGCACTTTTATTATCCTGCCAGTTTGCAATCCTGTAATGTCTAACGCACAAACCAGAAATAATAACACAAGCAGAAAGCAACTTCAGCACCATGGTGATTGGTAGGTAGGGAAATAGCTGTGGAAAGCTTTTGAAAGGCACCTTACATGGAGAAGACAAAATATACCTGACATGCTGACAAGCTTGCATATGTTAGATCTGAAATGCTTTTAGCCAGCTGAAGAAAAAAGAAAAAAAAGAGTTGGTTTTTTTACAGTCACAGTTTCTGAGTCTGTCTTATTTAGGTTTTAATCCAAAAAGACACAATTCTTTCCAGTGACTTCAATGGGTTTTCGATGAAGGCCTTAGAAGGTGTTTGGTGTTTTGTCCTGCTCCAGTTCATCGATTAGTCTCTGGGAAGAGCATTAATGCTCCCAGCTGCCATCAGCTCCACAGCTTTTGGAGACAATCAATTTTTCCCAAGGCCCACAGCCACACTTGAAGGAGCTGGCAAAAACATTACCAGTTTCAGTGCTTCATAGTTAGAAAATAACAGATTATTTTACTTAAAGTCAGCATTAGACGTATTTTTCCATTCCAGCTATATATTAATGCTCCTCCACTCTAGACAGTATTTTAATTAGGAACTGCAAACAAATAAGAAAGGACCACGGGCAATTAAAAAAGATGTCATTACTAATGTTGCAAAAGAAACAGCTTGAAAACCGTCTGTGCTTTTCCTTTCTGTATAATTCCTTTTCAAATTGCCCCTGCTTCTTCTCCCTTCTTCATGCAGCTGTCACTTTCGTCTTCCCATCCATCCAGCCTTATGGCTGACAGCAGATGAGCTACTAACATTGGATGCTGCTTTTTTCTGGATTGCACAGAAAATGAATGTAGGCTTGTAATTTTGGTCTCTGGAAATAGATATGTGTTAGTAGGCTAAGCTGCCGTGTTGAAGTCATGCAGTGCTAAAATCTTCAATGGAGGTAATCCCTTCTGTTTGTTTGACAGATCCATTTTTACCAAAAATCTTTTGGCATGAAAAAAAGTGAAATTCTGCCACTAGAAGTTTGTGCCTCTAGACAGCAAAACATTGACTGAGCAACTGGAAAAATATGCAGGCTCCTTCACCTGGAGTGCCTGGGAGACCTGGCATGTCACCCCAGCTCTCTTGGTGCTGGGGATTGCCCTGTCTCCCATGCACAGTCCTTCTGCCTGTGGGAAGCCAAGATGCTGGAGCTGCTGTGCAAGAGCGCCTGTGCTCTGGGAACTGATGAGCTTGCAGGACTCCCTTGGGCTGTGTGCATCCAGCAAGACCCACGTGGGTTTCAGGTGCTGTTGTCCCCTCTGCTGAGGTGTGAAGCAGATGACAACTGCCCAGTGAGACTGCAGTGCTGGAGGGATGCACCATAGGGTAGGGATGGATCATTCTGAGTCAGCACCTCATCTGACTTCAGGGTGACACAGTACAGCTGGAGGGGGAGGCCTGGCCTCTGGATGATGGCATGATGTGCATTTGGGATGTCCAAGGTGTCCTACACAGGGAGTGTGGTAGACAGGCTCCTTGACTGGCACCCCTTGCAGATAGTGCTCAGCCCATAAGGACATTTGAACTAGTCTATAGGAAACTTTGAAAAGGTGAAGGAGAGTCTAAATTTTTGCTTCTACCTAGCCTGGAGTACTTATTTCAGACAAAAAATCTGGCTTCTTCACACATTTGGAGCCCTCCTCTGTGGGCAGTACCCCTGTGCAGGGCTGGAGGGCATGTGGTTTTATGGGGAAGGGGAAAGAACAGGATGAGTAACCCCCTCCTGCATTTCTGTCTTGAAACTGGGCTGTTGTGGAGCCACAAATGCAAAAGGGAAGAGAAACAGAGGCAGGATGGCAACTAGGTGCAGCCCAGAGGGGTGGTTAGCACCCTGCTGTGTCCTGAAACACCTATGCATTTTAGGGACTCAAAATTCAGAAATAGTCTAGGCTCTTAACTGTTGAATATGTGATATGCACACAGCATCTTGTGATGAAAGTCTTTGATTCTTCATGATATTCTGAGATGTTTTCTCCAGAATTACTGAAGTTTTTATTAGTAAGAAATGTAATAAACTCCCCTCGGAAGCT
Source organism: Pomatostomus ruficeps (assembly GCA_013400735.1). Lineage (NCBI taxonomy): Eukaryota > Metazoa > Chordata > Aves > Passeriformes > Timaliidae > Pomatostomus > Pomatostomus ruficeps. The sequence continues at coordinate 71,505 of VYZT01018630.1, read as the reverse complement.
GAGTCATACAGTGAATGTTTCTAAAAAATTCCAAGCAGTCACTCCGGATCTAGCTCATCAGGTGCAGTGTGAGTTGGCAGCCAACCTCATTTATTCAAAGCCAGGCATAAAGCAAAACACAGAATTACTTTATAAAAAGGAGGAAGCAGTACTCTCCAGAAAGCAGGGCGTTTAAGAAGGTGAATGTGGGAAATTACCCAGGCAATGAAGATATTCATATCACATGGTGAAAAAGATGTTCTCAAAATATCTCAGGAAAATAAAATGTGATCAATGTCTTAACTTTTCTGCGTGTTTCAGTCTCTGATTCTGTATCTGAGAACAGCCTGCCTATCAGTCCCAAAGTGATTATCGCCACATGCCTTGTGATCGGGATGTCATCAGACTGCTACTGCAATGCCTAAATTAGTCTCTGCCTGTTGCAGATAAGATGCAGTCTGAGTTACTGGGGCATTGCCCAAGTGAAGACTGAGGCCAGAGCTGCCTTTTGGCAGTGGCCTCACTGGCTGAAGCGGCCGCAGTCCCTGATACATGTCATGGCTCTGTCCCAAAGGACTCTGTCCACAAAGCTGCTCACAGGATCATTTCCACACTGCTTTAGTCCATGTGACCCAGGTGAGAAGATACATCCTGTTTAGGTGTCTACAGTACCTGCCTCAATGATTGGGTGTGGTTAGGGAGCACCCAGGAGGCACTCTGCAGGCAGAGCTTGGCAGACAGGGAAACAGCTGGGACAGTAACCAAAGTGGCCAGCACAACCGCAGCTGGAAGAGGACACTTATCCATGGGCTTAGGTGCCACAGGAGTTGGCAAACCATGGTTTCGAGAGGATCCTAATTCATTTTCATGCTGCACCTTGAAAATTCACTTGATGTGGATCTCTACTGGGAAGCTTTTTAAGTTGACTTTGTTCTGTCAACTCAAATGCAGGCAAGTGTCAAAACCTAGTGCCCCCCTTGGACACCAAAAGAGTTAGAGTAGTTCTTAGATGAGCTGGTTTTCTATGTCCTTTTTCAACTCCATACTGAAAAAGAGGACCCACAGAGCTGCTTGTGAGTCTAGGGATTTGTGAGCTCTGGTGACACGAGTTTTTGCAGCCACTGCACAATGCCACCACAACCCCCCATGGGGAGCACACCCAAAGGACCATTTGGTCTGTTCTCAAACTCACATGTAAAAGTGGTAAATAGAGGAGAGATTACAATCTTTATCCAAAGCACTTTGGGGTGTAGATAACTACAAGCGTGGGTGGCAAGAAGGTTGGGTTCTTTTGGAGACTCTCCATCTGCTGTGCTAAGCAGCCATGTGTGGACTCCTGACCTGCTGCTGATATGAAATACAGCACAGCAATCAGAATGCACTTGAATGTGTCTGGTCCACCTGCATGTGCTGACAGCACAGAACAGAAATAATCAAGCTTTTACACCTATAGTGTGTATAGAAACCTATTTCATGACAGCAGTGGGCTCAGAGCACCCATCTGTGCAGTCAGCATTGCTCCACGAAGAAGTGGTGAAACTTTAGAGAGAGTGAGGCATTTACTGCAGCCATTTACTCATGGCCTAACAGAGCTATATCTGTTCCTATAAAAATTCAAGGAAAATTAGTCTCTCAGCTTGTTAACTCAGCCTTGAATTATGAGTTGAATGGGATTATGCACCAAATCCCAGCAGCCTGTTTACAATTTTGTTATTTATGCGTTTTCTGGGAAGTAACCAAAACAAATATCCTCTCCCTAATTCCAAGAACATCTTTAGTGATTCATGCAAAGATTATATAGACATCTCCTCTAATATTTTGAGCAACTCTGACTAATGAAAGCACATATATAGAAGTGTGAGCCCAAACACAGAAATTCAGAATACTTCTCAACATGCCTTGTAGCTGTAGAGCCTCTTTCATTGGATGAAAGTAATGAAAGATTGCCCTGTGATTGCTAGGACCACTCCTTGAGCTGAGAACATTTCTCTTTTAAGAATATATGAGAACTTTTAACCTGGATTTACTTCCCTTTACTCTGTTCATGGTTTTTCTTTGGCTTCCGCATTAGTAGCACTTGGGTTTTGCATCAAGTTTTTGTGGGTTTCTTTTTCATTAACAATCCTGAAGTCTATGAGCAACAGAAAGCAGAAGAAGTAAATTCTGAACACACCAGAAGGCGCATGAACTGAGGTAGGACAAGACTTGTCTACTTTCTCTGCTGTAGATAAAATGGTTGCAATGATTAAAATACAACCCACTTTTCTTTCTTATTATTTGCAGTTAGAATATTATTTGCCAAAAGCAGTGATAGTTGACCAAACTTCTCTATGACAAAGCTGGTGTTGAGAAATTATTTTGGCAGAAAAAAAGGGTAGATTTATGTAACTAGGATTGTTTGCCAGATGGAAGATAACAATGAAGTTGTGGATCTGATTAAGTGAGCCTTGTTTTTAAACTAGATGAAAAACATTTATTTGGCTTATGGAGAATTTTAAAAATAAAAGGTGTTAAACGTCAGACTCTTGATTTTTTTTTATCATTGTACATTTAGAAACGTTAATAATATACCATGTTTTGATGAATTTAGTGTTAATTCTAAATATTACTCTTTTTTTCATTTATTCTTGGTAATGCTGCTCCTGAAACACAAAGTGGATATTAGCAAGAAAGCCAGTGGGAACTTTAAAAAAACATGAGAACTTCTCTTTTTTTTGGAAGTGCAGTGGCAAATGCAAGTGATCTTCTCTATAGCAGTGATATTATAATTATCTTTCTATTTGGATAATAAACAACAGACTCAGCTGTCTGGGATCCTCTTCAGAGGAAAGGTTACTGTGATAGATGCAAAGATCATATTTTTTTCCTGGCATAGAAGAGGTTCTATATATTTATTGCATTACATAACAAAGTAGTATATTTTGATGGAGCAGCCTGATTTACTTATTTAACTTTGCATATGCAGAACATCTTATTAAAATGAAGTTGTTTTGTCATTCCTCATGTTATAGTGAATGCAGTGTTTCAGAGCAGCAGATCTCAGATCAGCAGTTGGGAAATGGAGAGTTTATTTACACCTGCAGCAGGTTTAATATTTAGACCTTTAGCAGCAGCACCCCTCCACCACACATCTTCAAAAGGACTGTGTCCTTCTGTCCAGGCATGGCACTGAAATTCATCCCATTCTCTGCTGAGATGCCGTATGACTTCACTGACTGCCCTCTGTAAGAACTGGGGTAGCCCAGGGCTGCTGACTACTTTACTTGCCTCTCTCTGCACATTCTCTATAATCTCTGTTTTCAGTGTAGAGACAAGAGCTTCCCACTGTGGGAATGCATCAAGGTTTTATACAAGGTGATACCCTACTTTGTTCTCCATAGCCTTTTTGTTGGTGCTCCTCATTTTGCTGACAATTTTGGCTGCTTCTGCTGCTGTAGCCAATGCAGAACTGACTTCAGCAAATGCTCAACGGCACCATTACCAAGTGCCAAGTGTCCTTTGGTGAATGTAACAGCCAGTTTAAAGTTCATATAGTTAGGCATGATTTGGATTATTTTTCCCCAGCATGCATCACCTTACATTAAAATATACTAATTCTCATCTGCCACCCTTCCAGCATGGCATCTGCGAACCTGGAGAACAGTCATCTCCAGGCTGTTAAAGACATTGAATAAATCTAGTCTGAGTATCAAACCCTAGAGGACTCCATTGGTAAATTATTGAGCCCCCACTTTACTTCCCACACTTCAGCCAGCTTTCAGCCCACAAAAGAACATGCCTTCCAGCTCTCTGGAAACAGGTACTTAAGAAACCTTTGTTGCAGAGCTATGTTGAAGGCTTTGACAAATGCAACTTTATAAATGCACACATATCATAGAATCGTAGAATGGTTTGAGTGGGAAAGGATCTTAGAGATCGTCTCATTCCAAACCCCCTGTCATGGGCAGGGACACCTTCCACTAGACCAGGTTGCTTAAAGCCCCATTAAACTTGTGTTTGAACACTTCAAGGGCTTCCATTCCCCCTTGTCCTATCACTACATGCCCTTGTGAAAAGTCCCTCTCAAGCTCTCCTGTGGGGCCTCCTTAGGTACTGGAAGGTGCTCTAAGGTCTCCCTGGGGTCGTCTCTTCTTCAGGCTGAAGAGCCCCAACTCTCTCAGCCTGTCTCCACAAAGACATGCTCCAGCCCACTGGTCATCTTCATGGCCCTTCTCTGGGCCCACTCCTGCAGGCCCATGATGTTCTTATGTCAGGGTTTCAGAGCTGAATGCAGTGCTCAGGTGGGGTCTCATGACAGTGAAGTAGAGGGGAAAATCTCCTCCCTTGGCCATGTATGTATATCCATATATATGTATAAAATGACCACTGGGTCTCCTTCATCCATTGTCATCACAGCCCTTCAGTGGGTGAGTGAATCAGGATCTCCCTTTCCAGAAGACATTATGATTCTTTCTCAACAGCTTGGCATTTCAATGAGTTCAGTGCCTTCATTCTTCATTATAGATGCCCCCAAAATGTACCAGGAGAGGAAAGCGGTCCCAGTGGTCAGTAGTTCCCAGGACTGACAACCAGCTCATGGCCTTGAACTGCCTTATGAAGCCTTTCTTGTAAATGAGAGCTGCACCGATGACACATCAGTCCCCTGGCACAGTGCCTGATTACAATGGTGGGTTATGTGCCTTGGCCAGCAGTCTCACAGTTGAGATCCCTTGGGATGCTGATATGAGTGCCATCTGGTCTCAACTACTTATTGGCCTCTCACTTATCTGGTTGGTTTAATACTTCCTGCCCACATCTGTCAAGTGGAGCTGGCTCCTCTGACCTTTCTCTCACACCAGACATGAAAATATCCCAACATCTTTGCTCAGGAAGAGTGAATTCCCTGGGTTTTCCTGCTATGACCTTGTCCCTAAGAGATCACTTGCCAGCAAGAAACCATGCTAGTTCCCAAGTGGTTTTTCATCTTTCAGTAGGTTTACAAAATTTACTGTCAACCAGAACATCCTTTACCAGAAGCTCTTCACTATTTTTTTTCTTTAATGCTCCTAGTTCCCTCCACATTTGACCTGTCATGTGTTACAGACTTTCCTGTTATCCCCATTTTGACAAACCTTCTGCTTTCCACATGGAGATGTTTTCCTTATAATAATCTTGGTAACTATTTTACTGATAGACATTGGACTCCATATTTCTTAAAATGCCTATTTCTTTTGGAATGTAGGCTTGTTGAATTTTCTTTTTGTTTTCCTAAACAGCCCCCAAATTTATGTAGGCTTCCTCCTTCTGGGACTGCTTCTCTGTCCCACAATGCTGCTGAACTCCCTCCACCAAAACTTGCCTGAACTAGGACCTGTGCAGCACTAAAGATCTAATTGTGTCTTGTAGAGGTAGAATGCCAAGGTAGAATGGCATCTTGGGTTGTGGATTTGTTTGCAGAACTAATTATTCTAGGAATCAGGAAGTTGTTGCATATGGACATCACATCTCATTCTGCTGCAGCATTGCATCTTTATAAAGACACCCAAAACTTCCTCCAGTTGCTACCTGCTTTCATCTTCCTACCCTCAGTTAATGTTTTCTGGCAGCTGTCATAATCATGATAAGGGGTTTGGTAGTGCACTCCTAATACTACATTTTTTTTATTAGAGTATATGATGTCTTCCTACAGGAACCCTGTTGTGCTTCTCTTTAGCCACAATATTTTTACACAGTTGCAAATTATGTAGTCCCTGATGCACTGTGCCACTCCTCCACCCAAGCATCCTACACTGTCATTACCATAAAGCTGGTAGCATGGCAACACAGGCTCCTATTGATTATCCTCTCTCCTGCAGGTCTCTGAGGTTTCCCTTGCACCACAGTTTTGGTCTCATGCCAAGCCTGATGGGTTCCCTGTCTCTTTTTCAGTTTTGAGCATCAGTGCAGAATTACATGTAAGATTTGGTTTTGATCAGACATTCCAGATAGCATGTACCAGTCCATTGGATTTGTGGGCAGTTGGATTTGCCTTCCTTAGTTATTGCAGTTAGGCTTTTTTTCCCTCCTGGCCTTTTCAGAGGTGCACTAGATACGAGTTCACTGCCCTCGCAAAGTGTTGTCAGTCCAGCCCTTTATTCTCCTATGCCCATCAGCTCCCCTGTAGCTTCTGATTAAATACTCCTCTGCAAACCTCTCAGTCTGCAGCACCAGCAGCCTGAATCTGCATTGGGTACAGTGTAGTCTCTCCTTCCTGTATTGCTTGCCTTTGTTCCCTCGGTTCCTCACATAACCTACATTTCCACTCTCTACTACCTCATCCATGCATTGCAGTACTGGATCTGACTGAGCCTCTCTCTGGCCTCATAGCTGAGCCTTAAACATCACCCCCTTCACCCCTGGTACCCACAATGACCACAGCTACCACCAGCTCCTCTCTCACGCCCCTAAATGATCTCTGACAGTCTGTTCATTGGGCAGACCCACTCCTCTCCTGCTCCTGCTGAGCCACTCTTGCCTCAAGACAGCCAGTCCCAACCCTTTGTGTCCCCAGCCCTTTCTGCTCCACATACACACCCTGGTGAGGTGGACATACACATCACACCCTGGGCAGTTTAGCACCTCTGCTGCTAGACTGCTACCTGTATCCTGAGCTTAAAATATGATGGGTCTGGGGCGTTTTTATTAGTTTAAAGTCTCCTTCAATGAAACAAATCTCCTCTTACTTTTTCTCTATCAGCCCCCTACCTGTCTTGCACACCCACCCATTTTTTAAGGGCATGAAATTCATCTTAGGCAAGGAATGTCTTTCTGTTATCATCTTACCTTAAATTGCACTCAATCAGGCTAAGATAAAAGGTAAAATACATAATAATAATAAATAGATATAATTTATAATATATATGTAATTTGTAATGAGAGGTAAATATTTATTTATAAAATCCATACTAATCAAGCTGTAAATATTTTCTAAAGATTTCACAGAGACGAAGAAAAGACAAAAACCCACCCAAACTCTACATCTAGTCTACTTATGCAGCAGCTATTTCAGAAAAGGCTCTCTTTTTCTTGCTCAGCTGATCTTCTCTTTCTCCTGCAAGGGAGATTGTCAGAACCTCAGGTCAGGTGTCAGCTGCTTCCATTTGATAGCTTCCGTCAGTGAAACTCATATACAGAAAAAATCTCCAGTTAGAGAATTTCTATCAGACAAGTCTTGCAGTACCACTGAAGAGAGAATCCCATTTCAGTTTGTCCTCTTTTTTTTGGTTTTTTTTTTCTCAGAGGGCTGTTAGATCTTACTGTAAGTGTCCCTTCCTTAGGGGGACCCAAAAAAGTCCTATAGGTCCAGTCTCTCACCCTCAACCCATCCTGTTCATTCCTGACCCAGGAGACTGTCTGGACACTTTTGCTGAAAGCAAAGTTTATTGCCTGTCCTTAGATAAGTCACTCTTTCTGTCTGTCTAGGAGCCATCTCCTAACCTTAGCTGGCTAATAACAATCCTTGGATTCAAGGAGGGCTGAAATTCTCCCCTCATCCTCTGTGGTTGGTTGAGGTAGTCCCATGTGAGATATATCTTTCACTTCACCTTCCTTTCTACATTGATCTGCATGTCAAAACACAGCTAACAGGAGTGCCTACATATGAAAATTGCATGGGTCATTGGCCCTTTACTGAGGGCAGGCACCATAGTGCATTAAGAGCTTTCAGTTGATTGGTCTCCAGCTTCTTTCTCTTAGACATCCCATAACAGCTTGAAACTTGTGTTTGAATAACTTGGAGAGGAGTCTGAGAACTGATTTTTCTCACCAGATTCAAGCATACTGAATTCTCTCAATTGCACATGCACTATTTCTACTTTTCTTCTCGGTCTTTAGCTGGAAAGAGAATTGAGGAGCATTGGTGCAGTTAGAGGATAAAATAGCTTTAATGGTAGTTGTTATCTAGGTACCCTCCTATGGGGAACCTGAGCAAGGTGGCTCAGCTCCCATGCTTGTAGTTCTCTCCCCAGGGTGCAGGGACCCAAGGGCTTTTCATCAACTGAATCTTCATTGTCCCAATCCCATCCTACATGAGATAGCACTGGGCACAAGCCATTACTCGTAGTGCTGAGCAGGGCTTGGAATTTGTCCATGGTCCAAGTTCATCAGTCTCATTTGACTCCTCTACCTCACAGCTTTCACATACAATGGGAATGCTTCAACAGGTGGCAGTTCCCTTCACTAGTGTTTCCTTATGTTTTGGGGTTTCTAAAGGCAAGGATGTTTGGACCACAGGAAAACAGAGTCAGAAGGATTCTTCCCTTTGGCATACTGCAGGGTGCAATGTTTCCCTGCAAAATGGGGGGATCATATTCAATCTGGAGAAAAGCTGATCTTTGATCCCATACAAAAACATGTATATTGGACAGTTGTTCTGTAAAGAAAACCAAAAAATTAAAAGTCCTTTGATTGCAAAAGATTTGTTTTTAAGAAGAATATCTTTTCTTTCTCCTCCATGAGGAAAGATCTCAAATGAGGAGGAGATTAACCTTCAGAGCATGTGTTTGCTCAGTCCAGGGCTTTGCTGAGACCAATATCCATTAAGTGCTCCTTGGGAGCCCAGCCTGGGATTGTGCTTCCCACGCTTCTCATCTCAGTGGGGCAGGATAAAAGGAGCCTGCTGGGGCACATCTGGTTGCTATATTAAGGGACTCGGACAGACTCTGAGACGCCACCCTGGAGATACCATGGGCTGCTCTGAACATAGCTCAGGCTCCCACACCATGGCCTGAGTTTGCAAGTTAGCTCCCATTTACAGCACACTGGGAATACCACACTGGGTAGCTGGGCATTTGGAGCACTGAAATGTAAAGCCAACTTTTACTCACAAAGAGGCTCCACCTGTACAAATAAAATGGTTTCAAATTGTGAAGGCAGTGAGGTTCTGAGTAAGAGATAGGATACAGTCGTGTACCATGGCCACATTATCATTCTCACTGGGGCAAATTAAAAGCTTCTTTTCCATGCATCTGGAAATGCCACATAGTTGTGGTTTTCAGGCTAAAAATTTCCATGCCCCGTCTTTAGAATATATTGGCAGATATAAAGAGGGAATTGCTCCCACTGTCAAACAAGAAACAATACTGATGCCTTCCTTTGAAAATACTACTGACTGCGGGACAGCTGAGATAAGAAATGAAGAGTTCAGAAAAGAAATAGACACTAATGAGAAAAAAATTCATTATTTAGAGTGTTTTAGTGGTGAGTGGTTTTGATTTGATTGAATTATAGCTTCACAGGAGGAAAAATGGCACTCTCTGTGAACACAGCTCATTTTCTCAGAGGCGATTTTCATTAGGGCTGCAAATGTGGGCTGCCCTGGAAGCTGCAGCGTGTGTAAATGACTGACTGGTGCAGAGCAGCTGAGCACAAAAGAGGTTAAGAAAGTGGCACATGAAGCAAAGGCCCCACAAAAAGAGACATAGAAAGCCACCAGAAGCTAACAAGAAAGAAGAAATATAGTGCAAGGAGGAGAGTTTAGAAAGGAACAGTATATAATTAGCACAGTGTTTGCACAGTGTTTAAGGTCAAAATGTCCTTAATTTATACATGTATCAAAATACATCCGGCATTGCTCAGGAAATACTGCCAAAAACATACCAAAAAATTTCCCCTGGTTCCAAAAGGCAAATTCAGTTCTTTTGGCTTTCCATCCTAATTTGAAATGCAGACTTAGCAGTGGGCAGTGATTTCTTTTCTCATCGGGTTTTGATGTTTCCATGGTAGGTGACTGGGGACTCAAAACCTCCCTGCCACAAAATGGCTGACAGCAAGTTGGCTTGTTTTGCACGGCAAAGATCAGAGACTTGTCACTAAGACACACACATAGCACCTCTAAGAGGCAGCACTTTTATAGGCTGAGACAACAACCAGCTGCTGTAATACTGAAACTCATTAGAGCTTACTTGGGGCTTTGTGTGTTGAGATGTGTATTTACTGGGACATCACAAGTACTCATTAACAAACCCTTACTTCCCACTGTTGTCTGCGTCTTGCAATTTCTGCCCCCAGTGGAATAGTCCTAAACAGCCAGACTCCCTGCCCAGCCTGTAACCCAGCACTCACACCACTTCTTTTCACTTTGGCAGGAAAATGGAGATGCTGGCTCAGACTATGAATATTTCCAGAGTGGCGCTAGACAGCAGCTTCACTAACAGCTCCTCCAACTGTACAGTTGATGGCTTCAAACAAGTAATTTATCCCATAGTGTATCTCTCTATCTTCTTCCTGGGTGCTGTTGGAAACGGCCTCTCCATTTATGTTTTCTTCCAGACTTCACAAAGAACCTCAGTAAACATTTACATGCAGAACTTGGCTATTTCAGACCTCATGTTTGTGAGCACTTTGCCCTTTCGGGCCACATATTTCCTCTTGGGATCGCATTGGATATTTGGTGATATCATCTGCAGGATCATGACTTATGCCTTGTACATGAATATGTACTGCAGCATTTATTTCCTCACCGTGCTCAGCGTGGTTCGTTTCATAGCCATTGTCCACCCGTTCCACCATGGAAAAGTGACCAACACCAAGTATGCCAGGATAACCTGTGCAGCCATATGGATCTTCGTGCTGGCAGCTGCCAGCCCTATGTTAAACAAGGAGGTCGCTGGCTACATCAACCCAGTCAAATGCTTGGACCTGCACCCCTCCAGCGTGCACAGGCTCCTCATCATGAACAGCTTTGTCCTCGTCGTGGGCTTCATTCTGCCATTCTGCACACTTGTGTTCTGCTATGTCTTTGCCATCAGAGCGCTGCTCAAGTCCAGGACTCTGCAGAGGAAGAGAGCGGCCTGTCACAAGAAGGCTCTGTTAACTATTATTATCACTCTCACCTTCTTCCTCATCTGTTTCCTGCCGTATCACATCCTGCGAACTGTCCACCTGATGTACAGTGGCTGCAGCCAGGCCAACCTGCACAAAGTGCTAGTCGTCACTCTCTGCCTCGCTGCCATGAACAGCTGCCTCGATCCCATCCTCTATTACTTTGCTGCTGAGAATTTCAAAGCAAAAATCAGAAGTTTGTGCTGCAGGTAGCTGGTGCAGAATTGCAAAATGATATATATATGGTCCTGATGGGATATCTAGACTGGGCTCATAATATTTAATGACAGAGGCTGTGGGCTGTGCTGCTGGCCAGCCTGCAACTCTGCTGCTCACTGTCAGGCACCTCTGGAACAAAAGTCTCTGGAGAGAGCTCTTTGTGGGTGACCAAAACTCAGTCAGGATGATCAGAGGTTGTTGCTGTGTGCTGTTGGCCTGGTTTCGGTTTTTCTCATGGCCAGGCTCTGCTGTCTCCCCCCCTCCCTCCCCAGTATCTGGTTTCTCCCTTGGGAAGGCTCTGTATTCCCCAATACACTGCAAGCCCACCAAATTCAAACCCTGCACCCCTACCTCATACGTTGCTTGTACCCTCCCCCACCCCCTCATGTTGGTATATATATATAACTGTAAGACACTGTGCCAGTGCTTCCCCGGCACAATCCCGGTGCCAAATAAACCATCTGAGGAGCCCCTCCACTTTGCCTCTCCTTCCTCGGTGTGCCTGAAACATCAGTGGATTAGGTGAAACCCTGCTGGACCTTCACCAACCCTCCCACGCTCTGAAGTAGCCTGGCTGGCTTCTGAAACCACAGGTGGCCTCCCAGTGCCCCTGCTGGTGGCATTGTGGCAAGAGGTCAGGTGGCTGGGTATGACCCCTGGCTGTCTTCTGTTTAGCAATGTAGAGATACCTCTGTTGTTCACCCTCCCCAGGACAAGGGATTGAAAGGAATTTACTTTGCTACTAGAATCCCTTTATTTCATTTCACAGTACTAAGTGACTTGAAAGGGAAACTACTCACCTGACCACTTCAGTGTCTGTGCCTGAACCTCTCAGTGCTCCATTTCCCTGCACGTGCAGGGGTTCAGACACTGTGATTTCATACAGATTCACAGTACCCTGCTAGTTCCTCTTGCAAACACTGGCAAATGGGTTGCACATTAAAGAAATGCAAAAGTATCACTGATGCCTTCAGCTAAGGCTGGCTTAAAAAGCAGAAAGAGAGGCAAACAGGACCCAGCACTGGCTCAGGCTCCTCAGAAGTCACTAACATTTCTAAATTTTTCACTCTGAGCCAACCACCAAGGTATTTTGCTCAACGTTTCATGGGTTGTGAAGTGAGAGAATGATTTCAAGCAAGTAGCATCATCATGAAGTGTTGTGAGTAAGATGACTGCTGGCAGTGAGGGCAGGATGGGGGTGCCCAAAGCACTGGGCTGCATCCTGCAGCTCTTCATGTGGTGTCAATTCCTTCAAGATCATTGCAACTTTCTGGTTTTATGCCCAGTGTTGCCAGTGCTTTTCTGAAAGCTGAGACTAAGCAGTTCCATTCCCATGAAGGGACCCAAAGACAAATTTAAAAATTATTTTTATTCAAACAGGTAGCCAGGGAGTAGTTTTCTCTGCATAGGTAAATCAGTCTGACAGTAAACTACTGCCAAAGACGTCCCAAATCCCTGATCTTCTGTCTCCTCTGAGGAGGAAACTGATCCCTTTTTTCATAGGATTAACTTCCAGCTGGTTTGAATTTTCTTACATCAAACATGAACGAATGCAACAGGGAAGCACTAACTTAAGTACAGGAGGAAAGATGGGCAACAGAGAAGGTGGAGGAGAGCTTTTTAAGAAAGCAATGGGAATCTACTCATATGAGTACTTTGGAAAATGTCATCAAATGGCTTTCTGTATTTTTAAGTCTCTGAATATTTTACAAAATATGTTTTCTAAAAATCAAACCTAAGTGAAAACAGGCTTGAAACACAGTTTGACTGTATTTAGATTTTGGTTTTAATTACCTCATCTTTTACTAAAAACAGGCAAGAAGTTTAGTCATATTTTCCAAGAGAGAAGCCGGGCTTGTAGGAAAACTAACAAAAATGCTGAAAGTCTTCCCTCACTGTGAAATTCAACCAAAGGAAGGTTTCTGCTTGTGAAGATACTTCTCAACGCTCTGAAGTTTTTGTGGAGAAAGAACTCCATAAACTGAATGTTATTGCTCCAAACAAAAATAACAGCAGCAAGCTATTTTTAGCTCTGAAATATGCAGAAAACAAATTTTTGCTGGTCAGGGGAAAACGTACTTGTCAAATCACTGGGAAAGGCATATTTTTTCTTGGCTATCTAAGGGTTATGTTCAATGTATTTCAGTCACTTGATGCTGCCTTTGATGTAAGCACAGAGTTTTATCAGAAGTCTTCACTAAAGTTTATGCTCCAAATCCTTATTTCAATAATGCAGCAGCATACCTGAGAGTTGACCTAATGATGCCACATGAACTCCTAGATCCCGTGCTATTGATGAAAAAGGGAATATTAGCAGTGGTTTGCAATGGCAATATGATTGAGATGGTGGTGTGGTTTGATCTTGGTTAAGTGCCAGGCACCAACAGCAGCCGCTCTCTCGTTCCCTCCCCTGCCACAGCTAGGTAGAGGAGGGAAGGAGAGGGGGGGGCAAAAAAAACCTCAGGGAATTAACTCAAAGGTCTCTGAGTTGAGATAAGGAAAGAGGAGAAAATGCTCCATGGACAAACCAGGCTCAACTTAAGTTGCAAAGTGAAATTTATTACTACCAGAGTTAGAAGGAGGATATGAGAAATAAACTAAACCTTTAAAAGACACTGTTCTTTTCACTCCCCATCCCTCCCTCCCTCCCACCAATAGTGCGGGCGGTGCAGGGTGTGGGGTTTCAGGTCAGTCCATTTCCAAGATCTTCTTCCCCTGCTTAGGGAGAGGAGTTTTTTTTCCTCTGCTTTTGCTGTGGGGTCCCTCCCACGAAAGACAGTTNGCTTCTCCTGGCATCCACGGCTGCTGTGGCTTCCGACATCTCCCTGCTCTAATGTTGGCACCTCTCCATGGACTGCGGGTGGATCTCTCTGCATCCCTCATGGACCCCATGGACTGCAGGAGCGGACACCCCGCCTCACCATGGGCTCACCACAGCCTGCAGAGGAATCTCAGCTCCAGCACCTGGAGCACCTCCTCTCCCTCCTTCTCCACTGACCTTGGTGCCTCCATGTTGTTTTCCCTCACATGTTCTCACATCCTCCTTCTTCTCTAACTAAAAGCAGCTGCGTGCACACTTTGTTTTGATTTTTCCTTAAATATGTCATCACAGAAGCATAACCAACCTTTTTAATTGGCCCAAACACAGCCAGTGGCATGTCTACCATCTTCAGAGCCATCAGAGGTTGGCTCTGCTGGAAATGGTGAAGAATTCCAGAAACTGCTCACAGGAGCCATCTTTATAGTCCCTTCCCCACTACTAAAACCACAACAGATGGTAACCTGTGCAGATATAGCGGGCACATAATTGGAAGGAAGGGGCAAACTCTTTTTCTGTGGTTTTCACCTGTCAGGAGTAGACCTTAGCAGCAACAAGTGACAAGCTTGAAGCTTCTCATGAGATATCATACACTTCAAATACTGCAAGAGAATGCAAAAAATTAGCCACAGTCTAATCTTACCAATGTGCTTCTGTCTGTATCTGTGCATCCGATTATCAGATAATTTTGCATTTAGAGGATATATGTATCTCACTTAAGAGGTCACTTTTTTTTGTATTGATCATGCTACAACTTTGTTAGCAATTGAATTAACTGTCAGACCTGTGTTTTAATAAACTAGATTTACTTGTGGCTGAAGATATGTTTCTTATTGATTGCATAGCTAACAGGGGATCTCCTCCGAGTGCAGGAGGAGAAAGAACAAGAAACAGAAACTGAGTTTCTGTAAGTGGGTCATCATTTCAAAAGAGCAAAATGTCCTTGGAGGTGTGAGAACATCCTGCTGCCTTATTCACTTTACCAACAAAATAGTGGGGAATATGAGTCAAAATCTAGGGCACAGATAAAATAATAGATTTTTTAAAATTATGATTTACTTACAAAAGGATGCAAGACCATCCTTGTTAGGGATCTTCTCATGAAGCCTTAACAATATTTGTATAACATGCCATATTCCCACTTACTGCCATTTCTCCATTTACTCTTCTTGCATGTCTCTACTCACAGAGCTGAACATCAGGGTTCTTCACTGCAGAAGTATCATAGTAAAAAATGTAGTTAAAAAAGCACCACGATATCTATTGCAAAAAATAAAGCTCCTGACAGTTAAATTGCTAGCAATGCCTCTAGGTCCCTCAAGGGTCCACATACCCCTTAAAAAGTACTTTGGTATGTTTTCTTAAATTTCCAGGAGGCAAAATCTAAGAATAGCTATGTGCATAGAAAGTTAAAACAACAGGAATCTTGTGAGCTTGAAGGAGACATAAGAAGAGGAAATGAAGTCTTTAAGTGACTGGAACCCTTAAGCAGCAGCAAATGATCTACCTTCATAGGCACCTTTCCCTGTCATTCACGGAACCCCTGGTACTTCTACATAAAGTTAATTTTTCAGTCCAAAGCTATGCTAGAGTCATAGAGAGACAGCAGAAGGAAATGCCAGTCTTCACATTAGTGTTTTAGCCCCAGTTTGAGACCACGTGAGGCTGTGATTGCCTGACGGAGTGGTGTCACCGTGAGCAGGGAGCATCGCATGACTGTGATCCTCTCCCTCTACTCTGATCTCATGAGATCCCACCAAGAGAGCTCTGTCCAGCTCTGGGGCCTCCAACAGAAGAAAGACATTGGCCTGTTGCAGTGACTCCCGAGAAGGGCCACAAAGATGGTCGGAGGGCTGGAGAACCTCTCCCATGATGACAGGCTGAGAAAGCTGGGGGTATTTCAGTCTGGAGAAAAGAAGGCTCCAGGGAGACCTTGTAGCAACCTTCCAGTGCCTGAAGGGGACTACAGGAGAACTGGGAAGGGATTTTTGACAATATAGTTATAGGACAAGGTGAAAAGGTTTGAAACTGAAAGAGGGCAGGTTTAGATTAGATAATAAGAAGAAATTCTTTACTGTGAGGGTGGTGAGGCACTGGAACAGGCTGCCCAAGGAAGTTGTGGATGTTCCACCCTTGCAGATGTTCAAGGCTGGGTTGGATGGGGCTTTGAGCAAACTGGTCTAATGAAATGTGTCCCTGACCACAGTAGGGGGGTTGGAACTAAATGGTCTCTAAGATCCCAAACCATTCTGTCATTCTGTGATTTTATTATTTTTATTTTAATCCATGTATTATCCCACTACTTTTCATGATATATCCTCTGCCTTCCTCAACATACATCCTGTAACCATAGCTCACATTTTGCTTTGGCTCCTAAGTGTGTTGGGAGAAAGGGGTGCAGATTTTGCTGCTCAGCACCTCCTTCTGAGGTGCATATTCCTTCATGCTACAACAGCACACTGTGCTGGTAACAGAGCAGGCATCAGACTTTTTCTGCATCTTAGAGGTGTTGATGCTTCTCTTGGTCCTCTGGGATGCACCAGAGAGAAATGACCTGCTGCCTCTGGATGATAGGAGTGGAAATAAGATCTATCCAAAACAACCAACCATAATCGCAGTCAGGAGCTGTTTCAACTGTGATATCATCCCTGGGCTAATGTTTTGATTTTCTGCATCATATCTGAGGCAGTTTAAATGATGGTCTATTTAAAACACACTGCAAGCACAGATTTCCTAAGAGCGTCTGGTATTGTTTGAGGTGCTTCAGCTTCCTGGCCAGCACCGAGCATGACCTGCCAGGCACTTTGATTGTCCCAACATGCTGTACAGTCCTGTTCCTCTCACATGTTGTGCTGTGTATATACAGGAATCTTCCTGGACTTCTGCAAAGACAAGCAATATATTTAATTGCATTCAGCTGGTGTTAAGTAGCTACATCTGTTCGTCCACCAGTCAACAGCTTAAGGAGGCCAAAGAGCTTAAGTAACTTTCTTTGTCCCAATTTCTCTTTCTGCCTTTCAGAAAAACTGGCCAGAATTCCACCACTGCTTCTCCTTTTGATTTTACAGCTTAAAACATAAAGCCACCTAACACAGGGGCCTGGTCACACAAGTCACATACCTGTTCACAGAAGCAAAATGTGAGCCTTTACTTCTGAAGCTGAGACATAAAGCTCTGGACCTTGGTCCACCTCTTGTATTGCATCACTCAAAGCTTGAATGCTCAGAGTGGTGGCTGGCAGGTTTGCTTGTCATGTTTGCTGTCTGCATTTCCATGTTAACTGTTGGATGATATTATGTCTTATGAGCAGCCGTGGTAGATGCAACTGGGGATGATTCACTCAGCATCGAGCTCTGTTTCATAACATAAAAATTTTGGCAAAGGAAACCCCTGAAGAGAGGATCTTTATTCTCTGCAGATTTTTCTTACATTATCACCAGCTTGCAGTTCTGGAGGCAAGGAGCCTGACTGTCTCTGGCAGGCCAGCTCCAGGACCTTTCTGATGTCCAGCCCAAAAAGCCCTTCATAACACATAAATCCCTTCTTGTGTTTAGTTTCTGCTTGCAAATAGTCTCCCACCAGAGTTTCAGGTTGTTTAAGGATGCTCTGCTCATTAGTGAGGTACTCCTCACATGCTGTAACTTAGCTTTTTTTTTGGCAACTACAAGGACAAACAACCCAGAAGGAATGAGAAAAATAATCCAGTTCAAGAACCAGCCATCATACATCTTCTGGTCTTTATTACTGCAGCTGATGCTATCTCTTTTGGTGGTCCCTCACCATTAAAAAAGAAAATATAAGCACAGATAATGAATGAGAATATGCTCTAAAAACCAGTGCTCTCAGATAGGCTTCTTTTTTTCCTCCGTTTCTTAATTTTGAATCTCAGTCACCTAACCACTGAAGACATTGAAGCTTGTAGAATTCCCTTAGTAAAGCTGCTAGCAGCAGCACAGGCACACCTGGATTCTCCAGAAGTGGAAGTGGTGTGTGGAGTACCCGGGTCAGTGCTGCTACCCCAGCCTTTCACAGGCACACAGTCACTGTGGCAGGCTGTGGAGCTGGGCAGAAGGATGCCCTCTGGCCAGCCAGGTTTGTGAACCTTCCTATTGCCTGGGAACAGTCCACATACACCTGACTCCACACCAGCACAAACCCAGCCCTTCCCACACCTGTGTGTCCTGGTTGTCATGGAAAGGAAAACCAAGTGCAGAGGCCAGATGGGAAGGACATGCTCCAGTAGGTCACCAACTTGAATGACACACCCAAGTGATGCATCTGGCCATACCACCTCCACTGACCTGTTAGTGCCAGGTACAATTCAAGACTGGCTGCTTCCCAGTTCCTTTCCCTTCAAATTCCTAATGGCATTTGGTTACACCTGAGCTAGCTGGGTTGTGTAGGTGAAGGTAGCCCTGGGAAACGTTAGAGTGGAGGGGCACATGGCCCAGTTGGGAATGGCATAGGAGAACATGTTGCCCCATTCTCAGATGAATGGGACATTCAAGCCAACGGCCACCTGCAGAACCATCTCTCATTGTGACATTTACTGTCAGGGCCATCACAGAGCAAGTAGCAGGTCATGCTCTCACAGGGAGAATCTCTCTTCATGCTTGCAATGAGCAAGATGGGCTCAAGGACTACTGACATGGTCTCTGGTGTCTCTTCCTATTTTCTGAACATCTGATCTAGAGCTTGCATGGTCTTCCTTTCTGGAGGGATCCTGCAGACCTGACTCAAAATCTGCAAAGCTCAGCAGCATGGGAGGACATGACACAGGCAGCCTGGCAGTGGGGAGAAGAGCATGTTCTTTGGGCTGTGCTATGGGAGGGAAAAATTATGAAAATGCTGGATGCACCTCAGACACCAGTTCCAGTGATGCACTTTACACTTGCAAGAGTCAAAATGTTCTTATTACTGGGAAGTGTTATTGCTGTCTCCCCATATATTATCTTTGGATTATCCAAAGCCATGAAAAAAATCAGGCTCTCAAAGCCACCATCCCCCAGAGATGTCCCTTGGCTTTAATCCAAGGCACTGCAAAAGCCCATGGGTGGAGGTACTCCTAACCCATCATCAACAGAGCTAACGCCGTGGTCACCAGCATGCTAAGGCAAAGACAGAGAGCATCTAAACAAGCCTTCCCCAACACCACTCCCCAACTAAGGCCTCTTTCCCTCAATAAGCCACCAGTAAGAGCCTTTAAAAGCCACAGAATCTCTTACTGAAAATCCTTAGGCAACTGTGTTCCTTTAAGACATCTTCTAGAGCAAGACCTCACACAGAGCTACCAGCTCAATCAAGCCAGTAAGACTGATTCAGAGAAACCTACCAATAAAAGAAAGCTCCCAAATCAAAATACACCCTGTCCTACGCCTCTCCTGGTCTAGTACACCTTGCTGTTTCCACCCCTACAGTCTGTCCCTCATCTAAGGACAGAGCCCGTGTGGGTAAGATGGTTTTGGAGACAATTCAACGTGTTGACAGAGGATTTGTACCTGACCAGAAGAGAAGGGATAATGATGGCAATCATTCCAGCACCGCCGGAGCTGCCTGAGCATCAAGGATACCCTGACATCCACCCACCTTCCCTGTCCCCCTCTTCACCCTAACAGACATATGACAACTTTCTTGCCTTGAAAGTCCAATGAGCAGAAAACCTGAGGGGAAATATTGAGCTAAGCATGACTACAACTGACTCAGCTACATTTTTCATAGGCAACCAGGGTCAGCAAAGAGAAATAAACAGTCAGGGCATGAATGCCAGAGACTTTCTCAGAAAACTTCAAAAAATCAAGGAACTTATGAAACTTCTATGAGGAATACTATTTATAGTGTATCTATACTTTATATATTTCCAGGAACTGGGAGGAGCTGTTGGCTCCCTTGAAGGCAAAGAAGCCCCACAGAGATAACTTGACAAATCAGAGAGATGGGCAACCACTAACCATATGAAGTTTAACAAATACAAATGTTGGATTCTGTACCTAGGGCCAGGAAAACCTGGATGTACACACACTCTGGGGAATGAGAGGCTGGAGAGCAGCACTGTGGAAAAGCACCTGGGGGTTCTGATCACTGACAAGTTGAATCTGAGTCAGCAGTGCCCTGACAGCCAGGAGGGCCAACCCTGTCCTGGGGGGCATCAGGCCCAGCATCGCCAGCCAGGCAAGGGAGGGGATTGTCCCGCTCTGCTCTGCTCTTCACTGGGGCAGCCTCACCTCGAGTGCTGGGGGCAGTTGTGGGTGCCACAATATAA
Organism: Pomatostomus ruficeps; assembly: GCA_013400735.1. NCBI lineage: Eukaryota > Metazoa > Chordata > Aves > Passeriformes > Timaliidae > Pomatostomus > Pomatostomus ruficeps. Next base: position 51,391 of record VYZT01018630.1, on the reverse strand, counting down.
ACAACACATCAGACTTGTAGAGACTGTTAAAAGGAGGGCTACAAATGTGACAGGTCTTGAGAGGAAGCTGTGTGAGGAGCAGCTGAGCTAATTTGGTCTGTTCAGCCTGGAGGAGGCTGAGGGGAGACCTCATTGCAGTTACAGCGTCCACATGAGGGGAAGAAGAGGGGCAGGCACTGATTTCTTTGCTTCTGTGACCAGTGACAGGAACTAAGGGGATGGCAAGAAGCTGAGTCAGGAGAGGTTTAGGATGGATATCAGGAAAAAATTCTTCACCCAGAAGGTGGCTGGGTACTGGAACAGGCTCCCCAGGGCAGTGGTCACAGTACCAGCCTGACAGAGTTCAAGAAGCCTTTGGACAATGTTCTCAGGCACATGGTGTGACTGTTGGGGTGTCCTGTGCAGGGCCAGGAGCTGAATTTCAATGATCCTTGTGGGTCCTTTCCAATTCAAGGTATTCTGTGATTCTATGACTAGAAAGTCATGGCCAAATCTGCATTTCAGAAATTCATCTGCTTTGAACTCCTGTACCAGGAAGAAGCATCAGAAGGCACAAAGAACTATGCCCCTGTTGCTCAGACTGTGCCTCACAGCCAAGAACTTTCTTTGTGTTTCACACACAGTACGTTTCAAGGTGTTTGATTTCTGGCTTATAATGGGCATTACCATCGCCATCGCACAGTACTATAATATACTTGCCTTCAGAGTGCCATCCTGATTCCTTATTTCTTCAAGTACTCAAGTAACAAAAGGAAGAATAGGGAAAACTTGGGGTTGCTGCTGAATGATGTTGGTGCCCTGGAGATGAAGAAACAGAGGAGGCGAACTTAATGAATACCACCTTTGCTTTAGTCTTTGCTGCTAAGGCCAGCTCTCAGGAATTCCATACTCTGGAAACAGAGGAGGAAGAAAGACTTCCCCTTCACCAAAGAGAATCAGTTTAGAGATCAGTTAGGCAAACCCGACACCCAAAAATCCATGAGTCCTGACAGGATGCACTCACAAGTGCTGAGGGAGCTGGCAGATACTGCTAAGCTACTCTCCATCATCTGTGAAAGATCATGGAGAAAGGGGAGATGCCTGAGTAATGGAGGAAAGACAATGTCACTCCAGTCTTAAAAAAGGGCAAGAGGGAGGACCCAGAGAACTATAGGCTAGTCAGCCTCATCTTCATCCCTGGAAAGGTGATGGAACAACTCATCATGGATGTCACCTCTGAGCATGTAGAGGAAAGGAAAGGTTATCAGGGGTATGGATACACCAAGGGAAAATCACACTTGACCAATCTGATAGCCTTCTAGGATGGAATGGCTGGATAAATAGATGAGGGGAGAGAAGTGCACATTGTCTACCGTCACTTCAGCAAGGCTTTTGACACTGTGTCCCATAATGTCCTCATAGGGAAACTCAGGAAGTGTAGGCTAGATGAGTGGACAGCGAGGTGGGTTGAGAACTGGCTGAATGGCTTGGAGGCCTGTAGCTAATGAGGTACCCTAGGGGTCAATACTGGGTCCAGTCTTGTTCAACTTATTCATCAGTGGCCTGAAGGGACAGCCTGTACCCTCAGGGAGTTTGCTGATGATACCAACCTGGAGGAGTGACTGACACACCAGTCACACTGACACACTGCCATTCAGTGAGGGCTAGACAAGCTGGACAGCTGGGCAGAGAGGAACCTCATGAAGTTCAGCAAAGACAAATGCAGGGTCCTGCACCTGGGGAAGAATAACCTCGTGTACCAGCACAGCCTGGGAAATGACCTGCTGGAAAACAGCTCTTCAGAGAAGGACCTGGAGGTCCTGGTGGACAACAAGCTACCCATGAGCCAGCAGTGCCCTTTTGGCCAAGAAGGTCAATATTATCCTGGGGCGCACTCCACTCCTTCATGAAATTGTAATGTAAATGTGAAGTATAAGAACGTGAAACTTGTTCCCTAAATGATGTATCAAAATTCATACCTGCTCTGATGAGCATTCTTCAATGGGGAAAATTCAAACCCAAACCCCAATACCTCTTGTCCTACATCTTGCTAAGTTTGGCTTGACATCCCTATTATGAGAACATTTCTGCTTCCAGTTTCATTGTGACGCCCGCTTTGGCCTGAGGTGACAGGAAAAACCTTTGTGTTTTGGTTTGACCCTGGCTAAGTGCCAGGCACCAACGGCAGCCGCTCTCTCGTTCCCTCCCCTGCCACAGCTAGGTAGAGGAGGGAAGGAGAGGGGGCAAAAAAACCCCCCAGGGAATTAACTCAAAGGTCTATGAGTTGATAAGGAAACGGGAGAAAATGCTCCAAGGATAAACCAGGCTCAACTTAAGTTGCAAAGTGAAATTTATTATTAACAGAGTTAGAAGGAGGATATGAGAAATAAACTAAACCTTTAAAAGACACCGTTCTTTTCACTCCCCACCCCTCCCTGCCTCCCACCAACAGTGCGGGGGGTGCAGGGTGTGGGGGTTCAGGTCAGTCCATTTCCAAGATCTTCTTCCCCTGCTTAGGGAGAGGAGTGGTTTTTTTCCTCTGCTTTTGCTGTGGGGTCCCTCCCATGAGAGACAGTTCTCTGTGAAATTCTATGGTGTGGGTTTTACTCGTCCACAGGGTGCAGTCCTCCAAGGACAAACTGCTCCAGCATGGAAGCAGGGGGCCCCTCTCTCTCCAACCGGGTCTCCCACCTGGACTGCAGTTTCCTCCAACATCCACCCGCTCCAGCGTGGTC